>JAQPZY010001652.1:2915000-3012500 GCA_029931535.1 Margaritifera margaritifera | reverse complement strand
ATGTATTGACATTGTACAACATTGACCATTTGTATATAAATATGTATTGACATTGTACAACATTGACCAAAAGATATAAATGCCATTCACACCACACATGCAACAACACATTTGTATATAAATATGTATTGACATTGACCAACATTGACCATTTGTATATAAATATGTATTGACATTGACCAACATTGACCATTTGTATATAAATATGTATTGACATTGTACAACATTGACCAAAAGATATAAATGCCATTCACACCACACATGCAACAACACATTTTCACCTGTGTTTACATGCTTGAACTGATATAATAACAATATGCAAAGATTAGCGTGTGATTGTTAATGTACAAATTTACATGGAAATGTCTGCAGGGAGTGGTTGGACGCTGAATATTTAACTTATATTTCATCAAGGCAATAATCCTTTCATGAAAGAATCATGAAGTTTGAGCCTGCTTAATTTCCTTTTGAATATTATTCAATACAAGGGCACCTGAATACTGAAAGCTTCTTTTAAAGTGTCCTTTTGGGTTGTGCCATTTGTAGTTATTTGAAACAGTGGACATCAGATTAGGAGTAAAAGCATTGCCCAGCTCAGGTTGATTAAAAATATAATATGGATACCCAGGAGCTGATTTGTTAGATATTTTTACACAGCTGATTTGTTAGATATTTTTACACAGCTGATTTGTTAGATATTTTACACATCTAATTTGTTAGATATTTTATACATCATTTTTGAGTTTCTGAAAAATAGAAGCTCATATATACATAATACTTTCAGTTGTTCCATTGGTTCAGAAGTGTTGTTGAATGAAGTTGGAGTATCAGTTATGATTTTACAAGCTCTTTTTTTGTAACTTGAATGGTATGTTTGTACCAGAAGAATTATCCAATAAAATATTACAGTAGTCAAAAAATGGCTGAATAGAACTTTTGTATAACATAATGTGATGTTTCAAAGAAATGTTATTTCTAATTTTCCTAAGTAGACAGAGGTACATGTATGAGTTAACTTTTTAATGATGTGATTGACATGTTCGTTCCACATTAAGCTATTATCCACTTGTACACCAAGTATCTTACTATCATTCACCATTACCGGTATCTACAAAAGATTGAGATGGTTATGCTGTAATCTTGATCACCTGTTTGGTAGTGAAAAGTACAACTTTGGTTTTTGTCCATATTGAATAGCATTCCATTTTCATTATACCATGACTGAACTTTGTTTAGTGCATTTTGGAGAGTACATTCAAGTTCACTTTGAGATTCTTTTGCATCTGATAAGGTTGTTATGTCAGCATAAATGTCAGTTGTCTGTATAGTATTCCCAATAGTTAGAGGTAAGTCATTGATAAAAATTAGGAATAGAAATGAAACTAAAATTGACCCTTGTGGTACTCCACAACTTACAGGTTTTTCTTCAGATAGATTACTGTTGAGCGTTACCTTTTGAGACCTGTTGTTTAAGTATGATTCAAACCAAGTAATAGTGTTTTTGCTACAGTGATAAATTTTCAGCTTCTTAAGAATTTGATGGTCCACTAGATAAAATGAATTTCTGAATTCAGCCATTACTTGTACTGTTGCAACTAATTTTCCATCATCTAAGGCCTTTAACCACTAGTCTGCCATTGATAATAAAGCTGTGTCACAAGAGTGGTTTTATCTTAAACCTGATAGGTTTTCATGGAGAAGTTTGTGTTTTTGTAAAAACTAAATTACAGAACTATGTAGATGTTATTCTATCAATTTTGACAAGGAAGGATGTCTGGACATGGATCTGTAGTTGTTGACCTCATCCTTAATTCCATTTTTGAAAAAGAGTGTCACTGATCAGTCCTTACATTATGATTGCATATGAAGGTAACACTCTCAGTAATTATTGGAGCAGATGCCTTAAAATTCTGGGTCCAATATATCCTTGATTACAAATAAAATAACACGATAATGTTTTGTTTTTTTCTTGTACAAATAAAGAATACTGGTTGCTGTTCTGGTGGGTTTTTTTCTTTATGTTTGCGTAAATATACTATCAGTGGAGATAAGTGTTCACCAAGGTCTAGTTGTGTTAGATGCATAATGTTTCTAACCAAGTTATCTTTTTTCAATCGGAGAGATTTCCCCTTTTTTTGGCGCATGTGCTCATAGAGTAAAGACAATGGCAATGGTAAATAGAACCGATAGGTCTTAGTCCTGAAAATTTGATGGCATATACATAGGAAAAGAAGAATAGTTTGATTCTAAATGTAGTATGTATTGACAGTAAAATTATTTTGACCTTCTCAGCATACTAGTTCATGACTAGAAATTGTTGAGATAAGGCAACAGAATGGCAAAAATACAGTAATCCATCACAGAAATAAAATATCAGCCGGTAGAAAGATTAAAAAAGAGCTGCAAGGGCCAGACGAACTCGGGCTATATAATAAGGATAAACAAAGCGGTTTCTAGTGAAGGTCCGATGGTCATCTATTTAATCACACATTTTTGAGTATGGATAAAACAAAAGTTACGGTAGTTTACATTTTTCAACTTGAATTTTTTTCTGTTGACTTAAAAAAGCATACCTGGTGTGTGGCAACTTGATGTACTATTTAAAATTATTTTTAAAAATTTTGAAATAGGGTGCAGGGTTCATTTTAGGCTACGTCCTTGTGCCAGTGACCCTTAGTTTTCATCCTTGGCGCAAGAAAGTCCCCTCCATGACACCTGTAAGGTTCAAAAAAAGGGATAAAAGATCATAGACTGACTGAAGCAAGTGCATCCGAAACTTAGTGAATACAATGTGCTCATTGCCAACAAATATAGGACGATCAATTTCATTGGCTGACAGAAATATGTTACTGATTTTGATTAGCTTGGGTGCCAGTCAGGAGCACATGGTCAGTGATCATTGATAAAAAATGTGTGAAAGGAAGATGAAATCTCTTGTAAAAACACTATTGCATTTATATCCAAGGTGCATGTAGCATACATTGAGGAAAAAATGTAGACTCGAATGTCCAAAATAAATTCTAGTGGTTAATGCTTGCTTGAGCATGAGGAATTCAAATCCTGGTAAGGAAGGCTTGCAGCAAGGGAGTCTGATAATGATCATAGGCACTCGGGTCATGGATTTATTAATTTCTGCAATAAATATTCACTTTTCCAGCATTATATACTTTGAATCGGTCATTGTTGAGTCAGACTACATCACACTTTTATTGTCCACTAAAATAGTCATGTACTGAAAAGTGGACATTGTCATTTTAGCTAACAGGGAAACTGTAGAAAACTGTCTGACTCAACAATAATTGAGTCAATGCATATAACTCTGAAAAAATTAATATTTATTGAAGACATTAATAAATCCACGACCCAATTAGTTCCTGTGATAATGATGTGATTGAATTTCTTGGATACATAAAAAAACGGGTAAGGATATTTTTTACCCCGTTTTTTTCTAAATGACCCTACTTTTTGATCTGATAGGGGCCATTGAGCCCCACTTTTTCCATTTCTGGAATGAACACTGTTGGTGTCCGTAAAATTGGAGGATCCTGATGTTTGGCTGAATGACAATAGGTAGCATCTGTTACTCGCGGACTGTGATTGGTCAAGTAGTTAGATATGAGTTATTTGTTTCAAACAAGATGTGAATAATAAAACAACTGTTGGTCAGTCTAATAGTCTAGTATATAGTAGTTACTTATCCCCTTTACCTATTCAATCTTTTGTTCATTTGTTGATTTATGCATTTGTACATTCATTCGTTTGTTTGTTACTCTACCTAGTGTCTTGAATCATTTCACCAACACTAATTAAATTGGTATGTGGATATATCTCAACAATAACAATTGAGCCATACCAAAATTTTGTCACTGTGAACATAATTTTCATGCTTGAGTGACTTTTGTATTTTCAAACACTTGTTAAGCCCTCATAATCTCAGGGCCTATTTCACCTACACTCATGAAAGTTGGTATGTGGATGCATCTCAACAAGAGTAAGCCAACCTTACCTAAAATATATCATGGTGACCTAATTTGTATGTTTTAGTGACTTTTTCTTTTTAATATCTTGGACTCGATTTTAAATACACTCATGAAAGTTGGTATGTGGATGCATCTCAACAAGAGTAACCCAACCTTACCTAAATATATCATGGTGATCTAATTTGTATGTTTTAGTGACTTTTTCTTTTCAATATCTTGGACTCTATTTTAAATACACTTATGAAAGTTGGTATGTGGATGCATCTCAACAAGAGTAAGCCAACCTTACCTAAAATATATCATGGTGACCTAATTTGTATGTTTTAGTGACTTTTTCTTTTCAGTATCTTGGATTCTATTTTAAATACACTCGTGAAAGTTGGTATGTGGATGCATCTCAACAAGATTAACCCAACTTACCTACAGTATATCATGGTGACCTAATTTGTATGTTTTAGTGACTTTTATTTTCAGTCGTTTGTTTGTTATGGCTTCAATATCCACGACCCTATTTCACCTAGACTAATGAAAGTTGGTATGTACCGTATTTGCCGGCCTATAAGTCGATACTTTTTTACCGGGAAGTCTGGGCTTCGTCTTATACTCCGAATCGACTTATATATGGATTATGTCATTGAAATTGCTTTACCGTATGTTAATGTAATTTTTCGTACGTGAAAATCGTTGCATACAATGTACCAATAAATAATACCTATAAATAATACATGTACAGACCATCTTAATCATTTTCCCAATTAATCTGGAATAGCATAGTGATACCATTAATATTCATGAAACCGGAAGTTACTAGCGAAAGTGACGAAGCCAAGGTGTTGATATGGCTTCGTCTTATACTCCGCATCGACTTATATATGGATGAAGGATTGAAAATTGACGAAATTAGCGAATTCGACTTATACTCCGCATCAACTTATAGGCCGGCAAATACAGTATATGCATCTCCACTGTGACCTAATTTTCATGTATGAGTTACTTTTGTACTTTCAGCCATTTGTTTCTTATGCCCTCAGTATCTTGGACCTTAGTTCACTTACACTCCTGAAAATTGATACGTGGATGGATCTCAGGAAGAGTAACTCGGCCATATAAAAACTAAGTCACTGTAACCTAATTTTCACACTAGAGTGACTTTTGTGTTTTCAGACATTTCTTTGTTGCACCGTCAATATTTGTGACCCTTTTTTGACGTAAACTTAATTAAAGAACTCTATGATACTGTACCACCTGAGAAAATCTTGGATTTTGTGAGAGAATGCAGTTGATATAAGAAACTTTGACCCAATATTTTCAGGATTTTATTTTATTTTTTACCTTTATATTTTGCTTTGTAGGTGTTTGCAGGGTTTTGGCATCTTTGCCTTTTGTCGTTTGTCTTGTGGTGCTTTGTCTTTGCATTTATTTGGAGAGGTCTGTCTTCTTGTGTTTTTTTTTTTGTTGTGCGGTTCTTTGTTTTTACATTTATTGAACAACGTTTTTAATTGGCACCATATAGCACTTGGACCCTATTTCACATCCAGTCATGAAAATTGGTATGTGAATACATCTGAATAAGAGTAACTTGGCCATACCAAAATTAGGTCACTAGGACCTAATTTTCATGCTTGAGTGACTTTTGTATTTCAGACATTTGTTCATTGTGTCCTCAATATCTTAGGCTCTGTTCCACCTACACTCACAAAAGTTGATATGTGGATAAGAGTAACCCAACCATGCCTTAAGCATGTCGCTGTGATATAATTTTCATGCTTGAGTGCCTTGTATTTTCAGTCATTTGTTCATTATGCCTTCAATATCTTAGACTCTATTTCAGATGCACGTGTGAAAATTTGTGTGTGAATGCATCTTAACAAGAGTAACTGAACTGTACCAATACTTGGTCAATATGACCTATTTTTCATGCTTGAGTGACTTGTATTTTCAGCCATTTGTTTGTTATACCCTCAATATATTGGACCCTAATTCTGATAAACTGTCTTGAAATTGGTATTTAGATGCATTTCAAAAAGATTAACTCAGTCATAAAAACTAAGCCAGTGTGACCTACTTTGCATGCTTAAGTGACTTAAACATTTGTAGCTATTCATTTGTTACACCTTCGATATCTTGGACCCTATTTCACCTACAGACAAGAAAATTTATATGGGGATGCATCTCAGGAAGAGCAACTCAGCCATATAAAAACTAGGTTATTGACTAATTTTTATGCTTGATTGACTTCTGAATCCTCAGCCATTTGTTTCTGAAGCTCTCAATGTCTTGGGCCCTATTTCACCTACACTCATGAAAACTGATACGTGGATACATCTCAAAAAGAGTAACTCTGCCATACAAAAATGAGATTACTGTGACATAATATTGATGTTCTAGTGACTTTTGAAATTTTCAATTATTCATTCATTAAGCCTCAATATCTTGAACCCTATTTCACCTACATATGTCTGGCAATGAAAACATTCAAGGTTTGTGGTTGTCAGCCAAGTTGTAATGTAAAGTCTTTGATGGCCTCAAGTTCAAGGTATTTTTTAGGTTAAAGTCACACCTATGGCAATGAAGATTTCATTTATTTTGGCAAATGCACAATTTGTCATTTAATGAATGATTTATTAATTTGAAAAGAAAAGTAATTCAGAAAACATGGGTATTTATTATAATAAATCCTGGTAGTAACAAGTGAACACTAAAATTAAATGAGTGCAAGATCCGGTATGGAAAATTCCATGGTGCAGCTCATTTCAGGTAACCCAGATATTCAAACATGTTAATGTTTATAGGAGTTACCTCAGTATAGGATAGAGTTTATATTGCAATAATTTAAGGAAAATTTTATAGTATGTTGCAGACTACAAAGTTAAGGTGGCAAAATAAGCAAAGCAAATAAGATTTCTGTAGCACTATTAGTGCATTATGTACTACACTTTTCCTTTGTGTGTCCCCAAGATTTGGAGGGTGGGAGACACATTACCCTGTGACCTTGGGATCCTAGGTGCAACACTGGTACACCTTTGTCTAACATTATTTGCCCATATATACTATCACAGGGAGTAAAAAAAAAACAAAGACCACATGTAGATGCTTAATTTGACATTCTTATGTGATTAGGCAGGTTATAATTGGTGTGACACCTTCAGTTTTGTTACCTCAGCCATACTCAAATATTAGAATTATGTACACACTGCTTGAGTAATTTTTGTATGCCTCAGAGATGGGAGCATCTGGTTATTCCCCAGAGACAGGAACATCAAGCATTTAGGATGTTTATATGTGGGTATATCTATGTATGTATGCATGTAAGACATTTAATGGCACATAAGCACAGTCCTAGTTATATAGTGCCAAGCAAGCCTAAGCATACCAAAAAAGGCATACAAAACAAAGATGAAGGCAAAAAAAAAGTAAAAGTCCTTAAAATACAAAGTCAAATCTTCATTTAAAATGACCAGGACCTTCTCAGCTAGAATATCATCACAGGACGCATCCCAGGCAAAAAGACTGCATCCATTAGTCACTTCTTTCCTTCATACAATATGGTGCATTGGGACAATTCTTCTTGCCCGAGCCCACAGGGGACAATGTGTGAGTGTGATTGTGAACAGCTTTGATTCAAATTTTTTTTAGCACTTGTTTCTCAGCAACCCCATCGCAATTCACTTCATATTTGAAATATAATATCATCATCTACTCTAATTCTGTCAGTACCACACCTGCCCCAGTGGAGGACCTTAAGAATTATATTGTAGACACATTTTGGTTCAAGTTCTTGGTTTTTTTTTTTCATCACTAATATTTTCATAATCCCTCACTTGGTTAACTTCATATTTGGAATATAATATCATCACATACTCCCTATTCTGTCAAAACTACTCATGCCCATGAGATGGGCATTGGGGTCAAGAATTAGATTTGATACATATTTTGGTTAAGGTTTTTTCATTAATTATACACTGTATTTCCCTAAACTCTTAACCAATTCACTTCATATTTGGAATATAATGTCATCACACACTGATCTTGCACATTTTACCACCACTTCCCTGGGGAGGGGCCATAGAGTCAAGAAGTACATTTAGGACATGTTTTGTTTAAAGTTCTTCCTCACTAATATTTCAGTATTTGCAGCCTCATCTGTCTCCAAAATATGGACTGCAAAAGTAATGCATATTCACAAATCAGGTTCTGAGGAATATGCAGATAAGTACCAACCAATTTCGATACTGCCAAACTTGTTGAAATTGGTTGAAAAACATGTCCACGACTCATTCATGTCATATTTAACCAAACACTCGATGTTATACCCAAACCAGTCAGGCTTTAGACAGAATCATTCATGTGTCACTGCCTTAATCTCTCTAATTTTGATAAATGGTTTCGAGTACTTGATCAAGGTAGAATAATAGGATCTGTACTTATAGATTTCAGGAAAGCTTTTGATGTGGTGGATAATGAAATCCTTTTCAGCCAACTGAAAATTTAACAATGTGATGACAGCACAATTAAATGGTTTACTTCATACTTAAATGAGAAAACACAACATGTTTATATAAATGATGTTCTGTCTGAACCTGGAACAATTAGATATGGAGTCCCACAAGGCTCAATTCTAGGTCCATTACTATTTATATTATTCATTAATGACCAACCCCTTTTATTGGGGGACTCAATTTCGTCTACAGATCTCTATGCAGATGACAACATTATCAGACATCAAAATCACAAAGTGTGAATTGGAAATTTCTTTACAGGCTGCCCTAAACAAACTGGACAACTGGTGCACAGGCAATGGCATGGTAGTTAATACTGGTAAAACTAAAATATTACTTATCTCAGCAAGGCAGAAAAGAACAAATCTTAATAGTCGTGAACTATGTCTAATATGGAATAATATTAATTTGCAAATGGTCTGTCATCATAGAGTACTTGGTGTTTTTGTAGATAATAATCTATCATGTACTGAACATGTCAAGTACATGTATATCAGTACACTTAATTCAAGTTTATGGCTTCTAAGTAGGATAAGACATTTTCTCCCCAATAGGCACAGGAAACTATTTTATAATAGTTACATACAATCCTATTTAGATTACTGTAATACTGTATGGGGTAAATCAAATGATAAAAACATAGCAAATCTAGCATATCTTCAAAAAAGAGCATTCAGGCTAATATCAGAACAAACAGAAAATGGAAAACTTAACTGATAAGTTAAAAATATTACCTACTAAAGATTTAAATGGAAAGTCATATTGACTTGGGCTTTTCACTAAAACACTTCTTATGATATCTAGTTGGTCCTAAATGAAAATGGTGCCAATCTTACATCCAATATGGCTGCCATGATGGCCATCTACTCCTGAATGGGATGACCAAAAGTTGGTTTTGCCAATACTACAAAATGCTATGATCCCAAATAACCACCATGGTTATCAAAACCCTCCAAAATAATATCTGATCCTTTGCCAATTCAAAAAGTCTTGAACCAGTCCTCTTGGTTTTCAAGTAAATTCCATGAAATCAGAGCATCCTATCATAGGCACATGTCCCTGTATACAGACAGTTTTAAACATGCAAGCAAGGTTGTTGCTGCTACTGTTGCAAGTCACCCCATAGCACCAGCTCAAACCAATTACCAGATAGAGCCTCGATTTTTACTGCAGAAATTACAGCCAAAACTCAAATCTTTGAACTACATTGAAACCTCAAAAAACAAATTTGATCATCTTTTTTGGATGCCCTTTTCACACTAAAAGCCATAGAAAAAACCCCTTAAATTTGACAACCTGTTAATATTCCAAAATCTTACAAAAATATGATTTGCTCATACAATCTGAAAATGTATTCTCCACTGATGGCTGCCTAGTCATATTAGTCTTAAGAGCAGTGAAATGTAGATAAATCAGCCAAAGCTGTCCTGCAGTCATCCATGTCAAAATGGAAGATTCAGTATATGGACTTCAGATATTGTATAAATCGGCATGTTCTATATATGTGTACTTGGCAAAATATGTGGAATGAAAACTCCACAAAAAAGGTTCCGAATATTAGGTCCATCATTGTGGCATTCCTAGCATTGAAGAAATCACAGCACGGAGTTTGTATTGTGTTGATCGCACATAGGACACGCATACCTGAAGGGCGAATCTCGACCAGAGTTTGTATTGTGTTGATTGCACATTGGACATGCATACCTGAAGGTGAATCTCGACCAGAGTTTGTATTGTGTTGATCGAACATAGGACATGCATACCTGAAGGGTGAATCTCGACCAGACTTTATATTGTGTTGATCGCACATAGGACACGCATACCTGAAGAGTGAAGCTCGACCAGAGTGCATACCTTGCCATTGTTCTCTGACAGTGGAGCATACTTTTGTCACGTGTATCGACTTCACACTGTTAGCTAGTTTCTTGATGCGAACTCACTTGACTTATTTTCACCTACTGCTATGATTACACATTGTACTTTACCTACCTAGTCTCCCACCTGCCATGATAATGTGGTGCAGTTTACTTTCTTTGTGTACCAGGTGTGTTTGAGTGGTCGCATTAGTCCAGGCTTGTATCCTTCAGGACGAGTTAATACAGCACAGACCATTGGTTGATTCCAACCATTTGCTATGTATGCATACAGTTTAACCAATCCATTATTATGCATCTTATATATATAGAGGAAACATTGCACTACAAAGTAAAGAAACTTGTATTTCAATTGCACCAAAATTAGTGAAGTTATTTATGATTGTAAGTGATGGAAAACAAGGAGAATCAGCTGGGGGGAAAAGACTTACTGACCCTGATGGAGAATTTTCAGGATTTTTCTCAGATGAGATCAATAGTGACATTGGAATACCAATTGAAGAAGACAGCGGGAATGATGGAAAATGAAATGAGACTGAAGAAAACAACAACGAATAAGAAAAAATGAATTAAGGGATTGGAGAATCATTAATGATAGAACCCATGAAACCGTTTACAGGACCATCACTTTACACACACACACACACACACAAAAAAGATGAATTTAGACCCAAATGTAAATAAATTTTATTTTTGTCCAGCATTTTTCATTTACTATGTTGAAGACTGCATTTTATTCTGTGGGAATTCTCAGTCAATTGTATCTAATTATCTACTTTATGGGCTAATGGGTTAATTTTTTTTTTTATGGCAAGAGGACCAATGCTGGAAAGTAAATCATTCTGCATGAGCTTTCTATTTCTGCATGTTGCCTGAAATTAATACCATTATGTACATACTTCTGCATGTTGCCTGAAATTAATACCATTATGTACATACTTCTGCATGTTGCCTGAAATTAATACCATTATGTACATACTTCTGCATGTTGCCTGAAATTAATACCATTATGTACATACTTCTGCATGTTGCCTGAAATTAATACCATTATGTACATACTTCTGCATGTTGCCTGAAATTAATACCATTATGTACATACTTCTGCATGTTGCCTGAAATTAATACCATTATGTACATACTTCTATTAAGAACAACATTTGCCAGATTTCAGCATAATTGAAGGAATACAAAGCAAAAATTAACCAATTTGTTTCAGGTAGCCCTCTAAAATCAGGCAGTCAGGTATTGTTAGCGAGTCTCAGGGATAGAAGCAGTGATAAAGCTGCAACTGCCCAAGGTGATCCCTCTGTCTGTATGTCTGTACATAGGGTACTGAGTGGCAGTTTGACTCAGGGGATAACAAGTTAAGAAACTCTATGATGTACATGTACCACCATGCAGAGAAAATCTTGGACTTTTTGAGGAAATATGGTTTCTATAAAAAAATTTGACCCTATATTTTAAGGATTTTGTATTTTATTTTATACACCTTTTAAAGACTTTTTTAAAAAAAAACAGCTGTATCTTTTATCTTGTAGTACTACATGTTTATGTATATTTGGTGGAGTTTGTCTTCTAAAGTTTTGTTGCAATTCTTTGGCAGTTTTTCTCTACATTTTTAGAATTTAACTTTTAATTGGCACTATATAGCCAGTAGTGTGATGATGTGCCATTAAACCCAATACATACATACATACATACATACATACTAGCTGTTTGCATTGTGTGTGTGATCATCTTCTATTCTGTATCACAAAAGGGGACTCCAAGGCAGGACACAAAATACCTCCATTGCTAAGGCAAAATAGAAATTACATGAAATTGGAGCAGGGTGTAGATAACCTTTCACCCCTCTCAATCATTTTAATGAAGAAAGTTGTTTGAGAATAGAGTGATGTTTGGTGTTGGATATGGTATAGGAGCTGATGTATTAAAAAAAGCTGAAGTTT
Source organism: Margaritifera margaritifera (assembly GCA_029931535.1). NCBI lineage: Eukaryota > Metazoa > Mollusca > Bivalvia > Unionida > Margaritiferidae > Margaritifera > Margaritifera margaritifera. The sequence continues at coordinate 3,000,198 of JAQPZY010001652.1, read as the reverse complement.
CCTATTATATCAGACCCAGGAAATTGTTCATGTAGAATTTTTGCACATTGAGTCAATAATACTGTGAAAGTTTTTGCATGGAAATCTCTCATCATTTCATAAAATAAATCAATGTTTGTTAGGTTTGTTTGTTTTGTTTTGTTTTAGATTGGTGGCTGTAGTCAAGGAATTCATTGTTACTTTAATGGATTTGGCTTGATTTGGTGTTTTATGGTACATCAACAAATAACAGGTTATATCCTGATGAATAGTTTTCACTAGAAGCTGGCAGCCAGTGATTTTTGATCAGATATTTGTACAAGAATCACTGCCGACAATTCCAGATTTTTAAAAAAAAAGTTCATTTTAAAAGTTTTATAATACATGACCGTATTCTGACAGAGACAATTCAGCCAAGTATGATCAGCATCTTTTTCCATTTGATACAGATTATTCTAAGCCTAGAAGATGCTTGCTCTTTCTGAATCAGCATCATTGAGACTGCTTCTGCGTAAAAGAAAACACAAATGTTCAGTCTCTTTCCTTTAATGCTTAATTGATCATGATCAGGAGTGGTGATCACCTGCTAATAATTAAGCGAGAAAGCCACACGCTTGACTTTTGACTAAACAAAAAAATCAAAAAGTGGTTTGTAACAAATTATCACTGAGTTGTATGAATTATGCAGTATGGAGGGGCCAGGATGAAACAGAGATGTAATAGGATAGGCAAGTAGAGGCTTATTGATACAATATATGAAAGATAGGCAAGTAGACACTTTATTGATACAATATATGAAAGATAGGCAAGTAGACACTTTATTGATACAATATATGAAAGATAGGCAAGTAGACACTTTATTGATACAGTATATAAAAGATAGGCAAGTAGACACTTTATTGATACAATATATGAAAGATAGGCAAGTAGACACTTTATTGATACAATATATGAAAGATAGGCAAGTAGACACATTGATACAATAAATGAAAGATGGGCAAGTAGACACTTTATTGATACAATATAGGAAAGATAGGCAAGTAGACACTTTATTGATACAATATGTGAAAGATAGGCAAGTAGACACTTTATTGATACAATATGTGAAAGATAGGCAAGTAGACACTTATTGATACAATATATGAAAGATAGGCAAGTAGACACTTTATTGATACAATATGTGAAAGATAGGCAAGTAGACACTTTATTGATACCATATGTGAAAGATAGGCAAGTATACACTTTATTGATACAATATATGAGAGATAGGCAAGTATACACTTTATTGATACAATAAATGAAAGATGGGCAAGTATACACTTTATTGATACAATAAATGAAAGATGGGCAAGTATACACTTTATTGATACAATAAATGAAAGATAGGCAAGTAGACACTTATTGATACAGTATATGAAAGATGGGCAAGTAGACACTTTATTGATACAGTATATGAAAGATGGGCAAGTATACACTTTATTGATACAATAAATGAAAGATGGGCAAGTATACACTTTATTGATACAATAAATGAAAGATAGGCAAGTATACACTTTATTGATACAATAAATGAAAGATGGGCAAGTAGACACTTTATTGATACAGTATATGAAAGATGGGCAAGTATACACTTTATTGATACAATAAATGAAAGATGGGCAAGTATACACTTTATTGATACAGTATATAAAAGATAGGCAAGTAGATATTTTATTGATACAATATGTGAAAGATAGGCAAGTATACACTTTATTGATACAGTATATGAAAGATAGGCAAGTAGATACTTTATTGATACAATATATGAAAGATAGGCAAGTATACACTTTATTGATACAATAAATGAAAGATGGGCAAGTAGACACTTTATTGATACAATATATGAAAGACAGGCAAGTAGACACTTTATTGATACAATATATGAAAGACAGGCAAGTAGACACTTTATTGATACAATATATGAAAGATAGGCAAGTAGACACTTTATTGATACAATAAATGAAAGATGGGCAAGTAGACACTTTATTGATACAATATATGAAAGATAGGCAAGTAGACACTTTATTGATACAATATATGAAAGACAGGCAAGTAGACACTTTATTGATACAATATATGAAAGATAGGCAAGTAGACACTTTATTGATACAATATATGAAAGACAGGCAAGTAGACACTTATTGATACAATATATGAAAGATAGGCAAGTAGACACTTTATTGATACAATATGTGAAAGATAGGCAAGTAGACACTTTATTGATACAATATGTGAAAGATAGACAAGTAGACACTTATTGATACAATATATGAAAGACACCAGTGATAATCAACATGTCAAACATTTTGTTTACAGTTTGACCTAATACAACAGATAAAAGCACATAATGTACATGCAATAGAATATAAATACAACAAACATATTGTGACATATATTAAACATTTATTAAAAATAAATCTGTAATTTATAATTTGTAACATTTTCAGTACATATACAGTATTATAATGTAGGCCTACAGTATCTTCTGCCTAAGACTTTGCCCACACCATAATACATAATCTTTTTATGTTTATTATATTTATTGTTGATTTTACTTTGTGTATTAATATAAAACCTTAACTTTACTTATTTTATTCTATCACCATCAACTTGCATTTTCCCATGCCTTTTTTTTACCCTTTATTTTATAAATATTTTATCAGTGAAATAATCAAGAGATATTCATTTCATTCAAAGAACTATATTGCAGTGGTTCAATATCAATATCGATAAACCTGTTGATTCAGGAAGATAATTGTTTTTATTATTAATAGAATGGAACCCATAACATCATCAGCAAAACTACAAAAAAAACCAGGGATATGAATTATCAATATGAATTTGATACAGAATTCTATAATATAAAATGTGAGACCTGCATGTTAATCACTGAGCCACTGCAGCTCCTGCCTTGGATGGTTTTGGTTTGGTTTGGTGCTTTATGCACAGCAACACAAGTAGGTTATTTAGTGCCGAGGCAGTTGGAGTAAAGTCCTTGGATGGCATCATAAAACATAATGGTGGAGGCCATATTGTAGAAAGACTTCTTAAATAATTCATCTGAACACAAAGGTTTTAATTACACTGTAATTAGTGTCATAGTCAATCCTGTAGGAGAATGATTCAATTGAAATAAAACCTTTATTGTAAAATTATTACATGTACATGTATTAACCAGTTTTGCTCAGTGTAACTGAGTCATGAATTTATTTTGTGAACAAATTATTTATGTTGACTTTGCAAGTCATTATGTTTGCAAAACTTTATGATATACATGTCGTGTTTCGTCGTAGCAAAAAATTGCAGAGTGTGCAGTAGTCAACTATTTTTGAAGAGCACTCTGATATCCTTCCTTTGCTTCCTACTTAACTGATTTGACAAAGACATCCCTTAAGTTTTGGTTTGAATCATGGCATATTTACATATACAACCAAACAAAGTGTAGTGTTAAACATCACTGCTTTTTTGTGTGCATGCGTAAGATAATCAGGACCTGTAAAATGGTGATAATGGTACCTGAGTGCCCTGCATACATAAGATAATCTGGACCTGTAAAATGGTGATAATGGTACCCGAGTGCCCTGTGTGTGCCAGATAATCAGGACCTGTAAATGGGGATAATGGTACCTGCGTGCCCTCCATGCATAAGACAATCAGGACCTGTAAAATGGTGATAATGGTACTCAAGTGCCCTGTGTGTGTCAGATAATCAGGACCTGTAAAATGGTGATAATGGTACCTGAGTGCCCTGCATGCACAAGATAATCAGGACCTATAAAATGGTGATAATGGTACCCAAGTGACCTGTGTGTGTTAGATAATCAGGACCTGTAAAATGGTGATAATGGTACCTGAGTGCCCTGCATGCAAAAGATAATCAGGACCTGTAAAATGGGGATAATGGTACCCAAGTGCCCTGCATGGTGAAACAAAACAATAATCTGATTTAATACAACTCGAAGTATTGAAAAACAAAAACCATGACAACATACACTGCCTATAAACGACTGTACAGAGTTGCCGTTTTATGATTATCAACCATAGTTTTACATGTATATCATGTATATCTTGTGGGAAATTATTTAAAAATTCAGATTTCCTAATTTTGTATCATGTGTTGTTATTATTTCATGTTAACATCAATCGATGAATATATGATAAAAGAGAATTTAATAGCAGCAATACATTATCCTATCACTATTATATAGCTTATTACTTTTTCGTGTCGAAAAATCTCGTCCGTTTGATGTGAAAAACATCCTCCCACTTAGAGTGGAGATTTTGTCAACAAGACACGTCACACCCGTGCACCTCTCCGCGCCTGCACGAACATTCATCTTTTTCATGGACGCCATGGCTAATGGTTGTGTCGTGCAAACGTAACCAGAGAAAATTGTCTGCTGCGGTTTTCAACCACGTTTGGGTTCTCCTTTCAGCCTAAATTCATCTGGGTTACATTTGTCCATCTCGTCTTATGTGTCTTATGCTGCCCTACGTCAGTGTTTGTTCTAGAAAGAGTCTTTCTAGATTGCCACGTGTATTCCGCCCTTAGGGGTTAGGGTACACCATATCTTTTTTTTTTCAAATACAATTTAGCTCACGGTAAGTCTTGTGTGTTCATTACAACGTAACATAGACAACCGGGATAGCGCCGCAATTAGCAGGCGCATAATTCTACCAATTAAATATTTGATTAAATATTCTGTTTGCTAATTGTATTTTTAGAATAACCACGCATGACGTGTCGCATTGCTATTCTGTACTTTCTTGAGAACAATAAAGTTTGTCAAGAGAACTAGACTTCTAATCCTTGTTAACATGTATATGTATATTGTTTACCTTTAGACAAAATCCACTGTGGTGCATATAGACCGCTAAAGTATATGCAAACAGAGCGAGGTGAACTGGTGTGCATATAGCACGCGATATATACAAAAAGGGTGAGTTTTTCACGTGTGGAAATAAAAGGTGAGTTTTACACGTTTTATTATTGTATTATTTTATATAACAATTGTTTACCTTTGAACATTCACTGGGGTGCATTTAGCACGCAGTGGATGCAAAGAGGTCAGATGAACTGGCGAGTTTTCACGTGTGGAAATAATACAATATTGTTATTATTATTATTATTGTTCTCCTTCGGATAAATTCTTAATTCAGGGAACAGTTGGTTACCTTGTGCAAATATACTGGGAGTATATAACACATTTTATTATTGTATTATATTTCATTAAACATTTGTTTCAGAATAGAACGATGTCGGCAAAACAGTCTGTAGGAAAGTGTGGCCTTAAGAAGGCCCCTTGGGATACACACCCAGACTGCCTCACATGTTCCAAGTGTAAGCGAAAGAATCGCTGCACCTTCTGCACTAAATGGATGAATGAAACCTGGAATCTTGCTGATTCCAGGCGTACATATAGAGGGCGGAAGAAGATACTTAAATCCCCCTCATTGTCTGAATTTTCTGGTTTTTCTATTGCAGATACTCAGGCAAAGGGAACGTACTGTAAGAAGACCACTATAGATCAGAAGAACATTCCGGGGCCCCAGGAGCCTATGGTACCAGCCCCCCCGGATATGGTTGAGGTCCCTCCTGTAGGAGGCAGTGAACGTTCCTAGAGCAGATCACCTCTCCCCGGAAGGGAGAAGACGAACATGAACAGTAGCGTGTTGCTGCCTTCCACCAGGAAGGAAGTACACCGCTGATCTCAGAGTACCGCTCGTCTCAAGGTAGCGTGTCGCACCCTCCAGAGTGGAAGGAGTTGCACCGCACCAAACACTTCCAGAGTAGCGTGTCGCACCGTACCCTGGGTAGTGATAAAGACAACTGGCATCTGATAGATGTCTTCTGACCGGTGACCGGTCGGTGTCGGGTGACCGGTCACCGGGTGCCCGGTACCAGTCATCGGGTACCGGTCACCGGTCGAATCGGGTGACCGGTCTATGGTTGATAAGGAACCGGTGACCGGTCCGGTCACCGGGCATTGACCTGTGACCGGTCCGGTCACCGGGTATTGATCTGTGACCGGTCCGGTCAATGGGCATTGACCGGTAGAAATGACCGGTCAACGGTGACTTCGTCCCAGTGGCTGCTTACATCATCTCAAACCTTTCAAACCTTATACCGGTCATCACCCAGAGGCCTCATAGTGCGGGGATAGGGGATCGGACCAAAAAAGGACCCCATCTCCCAACTCTACCATCATACCTTGTACAGGATTGGGAGTCTGCCCACAGGGTTCAGACGAGGGAAGGGGATCGGATCGGGATCCCCCCTTTCCTATTATCCCAATGAATCCGTACGAGAGGTGGGCCCAGAGTAGAGGCGATGCCGCGGCTCGTGTCCTGCCATCGCCTCCTCGTCAGGTGGCATTCACCAGCAAGGCGAAAGTATAGCATCATCCACAAAAGACAAGCGGTCTCGTCTTTATCCTGGAACATCTAGAGCACATAGACGAACAAGTACAGGAAATGGCATCGGGTACACCTATGTCACTGTCTCAGAAGGACATAATGATGTCCAGCCACTCTCCTGCTCGGAGTGTTCTAGATGATGATGCATTTATCTACCCTCGTTACCTCCAGTGAGATCGAGGTAGAAACAGCTCTTTTGTCGCCTCCTATCAGTCCCACTAGTTCCTTTCACTTAGATGATATGGAAGAGATCTGGTCTTTTGATAACACTGTAACTTGTGCCCAAAGCCATCTTGCGCACAGCCCAAGAAGATCCTTTCCAGTTTAAAAGATCTCCGGGATCCAGCCACAACCAGATCTCCTGCTCCTTCTACATTCCTCAACGATTGAGGAAATGTCATAGAGGTTTTTCCACAGGCCAGCCTGTACTAGACGGCGTAGAGGATGGTCTGTCCCTCCCTCTACTTTGAGACCTTGGTCTCTGCCTCTAATTACTGGGTACATTCCCGAAGTGAAAACCCATTAAGAACCTCTCCAGTTGGATGCAGATATGTCTCAAGTGGGTATTATAATTGAAGCCTGGGCATGCCTTCCTATTAAAATAATCGAGCCTTTGTGCAGAAAGCCTGGCTTCTGGTCACCATAGCTTCCCATGCAGACCTCTTCTCAGCTACTTCGTTTAGTATGCTGAAGGAGGCTGCTCTGAAGCTAGCCGCATTACAATGCGTGCTGGAAGCTGTGATCAAGACATCCCGGAATTCACTCTCTGTCGCAATGGTTTTATCAGTGGAACTTCTAACATCCACCATCACATTGTGCTGGACTCCTCTAAGGTCTTATTTCACCATAGGAAAGACCTTCTAAGGGCTGCTCCTTTGGAAGCCAAGAGCCTCTTCGGAGGACTCATCCCCACTGTGGCTTCACAAGATTTGAAGGATCATGAACATAGATCCTTCACAACTGCACCTGGCCCATCGTAATCGACCAGGAAGCACACTAAGGTGAATTGCCCCCAGGGGCCACCCACTAAATTTTTAAACAGATGCAGCCCCAGTCCAATGCACAAGCCCAAATGAGACCTCCTCCTCCTGAGTAAAGTCCTCAGGAGGAACTTCCCCAACCCGCCTTCCTTTCCCAAGGAAGTCGATGTGGGGGGGGATGGCCCTAGGGACTTATACCCTCTCCTGCCGTGCATTCCTCTCCTAATGTCCCTGTAGGTGCTTGTCTAGGCCTCTTTTCAGAGGCTTGGTCAAGTAACTTGGATGATGGTTGTGTCCTTTCTATGGTAAGTGAGGGTTACCTGCTTCAGTTTCAGGGAACAACCTCCTCTATCAAGGACCCCGACGTTCTTTACAAGTCCAATTTGGGGAAAATTAAATGAAGAGGTGCACACCCTTTTACAGAAGGGGCAGTCAAGAGGTTCCTGAACGATCAGTCTCCTGCATTCTACTTCCAATTCTTCCTGGTCATCAAGAAAAGTGGGAAATTCTGTATCATTTTCGATCCCCCCCTGTTAAACCGGTGGAAATACCTCCGGGTTTACTTGGACCAAGAAGTCTTTCAATTCTGGGTTCTGTCATTCGGAATCGCTTCTGCCCCCCGAGTCTTCATTCATGTTATGGGAGTTGTAGTGCCCTATCTCTGATTACTGGGAACCCCGATTCTCCGGTATTTTCACGAATAGCTGATCCATAATGTTCAGGTTCAGTCCCTCCATCCAGACCGGTTCCGTTGTTGGTCCACAGTAACTCGGTTGGGTTTATTTTACCCAACCTTGAGAAGTCAGAACTCGTTCCATCTAAGTTTACGTAGGGATGAACTTCTTCGTGAACCAGAACTTATTCCGGGTTCTACCGGATCACATAGATCGAATCCTGGCACTTCTAGAGGCGCTACGAGCAAGAACATTGTTGTGTGCTTGCCCTTAACTATCCCTTCTGGTAACCTGAATGCCGCTGCAGATCTGGTTCTCTTAGGACGGCTCCATATGCGCCCTCTACAGTTTCTCCTTCTCGCAAGGTGGAAACCACACAAGGATTCTCTATCAGCTCTGATTCCTCGAGGAACAACCTAGAAATGAAAGCTGTATTTCTAGCGTTGCAAGGGTGCATCGACAGAGTAAAGGGGTTGGTCTGTCATGGTCTCCTCCGACAACACGCCCGTCGTAGCGTATCTCTGACATCAAGGAGGCACACATGCCCCTTCTCTTTCCGTGGAGGTCTGGAACCTCCTCCGCTGGGCCACCTCGTAGAACATTTCCCTTCGAGTTCACCACATCCCAGGGAAGAAGAACGTTTTAGCGGACAGTCTGTCCAGGTCAGGCAAATCAGTTCTCATGGAATGGACTCTTCACCGTGAAGTGACAGAATCCCTTTTTCTCACTATGGGGAAGGCCCCTCGTGGACTTGTTTGCGACCAGGCTCAACAACAGGCTTCCCTTTTACGTCTCTCCAATCCCGGACCAGAGAGCTTGGGCAGTGGACGCATTCAGCTTCCAGTGGATCGTCTGTTCGCATACGCCTTCCCACCATTGCAATGACTACCACAAGTTCTGCAAAAAGTAAGAACTTCCACTGCCCGGATCATTCTCATAGCTCCATTATGGCCCCAACGATCTTTTAGACCTATTGATAGATCAACCCAGGTCTCTTTCTTACAGGAGGGATCTTCTGTCACAACACAGGGGCTCCCTCCTACGCAACAGCCCACACATTCTCCACCTTCACGCTTGGCTCATCTCAAGCGATCTATCCGCCAGAAAAAGTTTTCGGACCGGGTTGCCAGTTGGATCATTCAGGCCAGGAGAGCTTCTACATCCAAGGCCTATGATGCCAGGTGGAGAATCTTCTGTGATTGGTATAGTAGGAAACGTGTTGATCCCAGCTGTACCTCGGTAACTTCCATTGCTGATTTCCTTTTGTTCTTTTCGAGAACAAAAGAGGTTTTCAGTTTCAACTATCAAGGGCTATAGAGCCGCCATATCTAACACACTTAAATTTTCTCAGGGCTCGGAAATCGGTTCAGATCCGCACCTTGCTGATCTCATTCAGTATTTTGAGCTACAGAGACCTGTCTCCCGCTCTCTTACGCCCAGATGGAATCTATCATGTGTTTTATGGTCCTTAACCAAAACCCCCTATGAACCATTCAGTGAGGCTTCCTTTCAGGACCTCACACTCAAGACTGTGTTTTTATTCGCTTGGCATCTGCGAGAAGACATAGCAAGATTCATACATTGTCTGTTGACACTGGCTGTCTCCAGTTTAATGGCAATTACGAATCCATTTCCCTCCTTTGTCGGCCAGGATTTAAAAAAAAAAAAAAAAAAATTCAGTTACCTGCGGTAGCTCCATCACCTATAGAAATCCCCAGTCTCAGTCAAATCTGTGCTGGAGATGATCAAGATAGGCTTTTATGCCCAGTTAGGGCACTGCGTTTCTATCTAAATGCTTCAAAAGTGAAAAGAAAGGGCAGGAAACGTCTTTTCCTTCCCCTTAAGGGTTCCGTTGATATTTCGGCCTCCACTATTTCACGGTGGATTGTCACCACAATTAAAAGAGCTTATCAGTCCCTTACTGATAGAGACCTCTCTTTTACGAAACTAAAAACCCATGAGGTTCAAGCCGTCGCTGCCTCATGGGCCTATCTAATCACTCTTTCTTAGAGGACATCATGAAGGCAGCATTTTGGCGATCCCATACTACCTTCTCTACCTCCACTAATTGCGCAGGTATTCTCTCTTCGGACCCATAGTTGCAACACAACATGTGGCCCAGAGGGACTCAAACAATTTGTAAAGTGGATCTCTCCCTCAAATGGTGAGTAATTTCCATTTTTCTCTGTTTTTGATCAGTTTAACATCAGCCTACCCGCCTAACTGACCAATTCAGCTATATAATAGTGATACGGTAATGTATTGCTGCTATTAAAATGTAGTTTTGGGGGGGGGGGGTAAAACTAATTTTAATTATGCAATACTTACCCATCACTATTATCAAATGCCCTCCTCCCACCCCGCTCTGATGTCCTGGCGTAATTTCGTCTATGAAAAAGATGAATGTTCGTGCAGGCGCAGAGAGGTGCACGGGTGTGATGTGTCTTGTTGACAAAATCTCCACTCTAAGTGGGAGGATGTTTTTCACATCAAACGGACGAGATTTTTCGACACGAAAAAGTAATAAGCTATATAATAGTGATGGGTAAGTATTGCATAATTAAAATTAGTTTTACCCCCCCCCCCCCAAAAAAAAAAAAAAAAACTACATATTTGTATAACTTTACTGGCAGTGATTTCTCCAGCTTTCCAAGAAAGGGGCTCCAAGGGCCCACCTCAGTTGAGTACATTTTGCACTTTCAAGGGGCCCTGCCTATTATTGGATTATGGACTTATTACTTGCTTGTTACATCACAGCAATTACAAACATTTACATGTACATGAAGTTCCTTTAAATTACTGCAGTGAATTCATTCTACTAGTTTTCTTTGATACTGAACTATTGCTAAGTTTCTATCACATGTTCTTATTCAATATAAGAATTTCTACAGAACAGTTACATTAGAATTGAAATAACAGTGCCTGCACATGTGGTAGCTCTATCATGGATGTTTTCTTTTCAAGTGCTGCAGGGCTGTTAACAAAATGGAATCTTATTTTTCATTTTGGTCATTTTGAAGCCAGCCTGTTTATTCGGGATATAAGCAGTGTGATTGTTCCATTTTCTTGCACATTCTTTATGCTTCTTTTACTTCCTGCCTAATAGTCAGGTGACAGAGTTGTCTAATAATTCAGCACCTAACCCTTTATTGGTATGTTGGGTGGTTTGGTGACTCTGATCTCACCTATTTATAAAACTCTGCAATTTATTACAGACAGATATATCCATGACACATGTCAACATATTCATTTTTAGACAATGGTTGAAGTAAAATCTGATTGATTCCTCAATATTGTTGGAACAGTCGATTATCTTCAGATGGAGCTCGGTAATTCAAAATGGCAACAGGAGGTAAGGTTGTGTTATTCCACATGGATTTACCATTGGATTTGGAAAAATGTCATTGGATTTGGAAATATGTCATTGGATTTGGAAATATGTCATTAGATTAAGAAATATGTCATTGGATTTGGAAATATGTCATTGGATTTGGAAATATGTCATTGGATTTGGAAATATGCTGTACAGATTGCCAAAAGACCCTTTCAACCAGCTGTAACTCAGGAGCCACGAGAAATAATGGTAAAAAAGATCAATATGTGCACTTGTGTTGCAGACAAATCTCTCTGCAGTAAATTGCAGTTGTATGAATAGGTGAGAAACATGATTAATGTTCACCCTGCTAAATGCCATCTAAGTCATTCAGATGTCAGTATGTAGTTTGAATTTGTAGTAATAATAATACACAGAAATAATACTTGCACCTCTTGTTGACACTGCATGCTACTTTATTAATGGTTCATTACAAGACCAGTGCTGATTGGCTAATTGTTCAGACTGTGTGAAAATGGCAATGCACTTCAGTTTGCTCTACTTCGGACTATTTCATAGGAAATTTGAATTAGGAAAGCAATATTTTCTGGATTTTTTTTGCATGAAGACTTCATTAGTGCCTTTTCAAGCTGAACAGTTTAATCTTATTATACAGTGAGATGATTAAATCTTATACACAATGAGATGATCATGCACGTCAGTTCTGTCAGTTGAACTCAGAATTCACTGGGGTTGACAAACTGCCATTTGACATAGGTATTTTCTTGTTAGGAAACAATAGCATTTTACAGGCCCAGAGTTTAACAAACATTTCCTTGTAGCCAGAAGGATTAGTAGATTTAGAAATGTACTAGTCCTGCTGAATCTTCACTAGTCCTTCCCACAAAACAGTGTCGGACATGTATCTAGATTAACAACACTTTTATATCTGAAATATCCCAGTCATATCTTAATTCAGAAGAACAAATCTTGCTTTAGAAAACCAGATTACTTGAAAATATTACCTTCAAATTCACAAGAAAAACAAAGACTTATTCTCCCATTGTTGACTGTAAAAAAGAGGACTCAGTAAACATTTTCTGGGGGAAAAAAAACAACAATAACTTAATAAGAGAAAAAAACAAAGACCTCATTCACACTGGTCATTACATATTATAACTCCACAGACAGACGATTTAAAGCATTGTGCTACAGTGGAAGCAGGGTGTCATGGTCTTTTATTATAGCAGAATAGGCATTGTATGGGTTTCACAACAGATATAACCCTTTGAACAAAACATGTGTCTCCATGATGCTAATCCTTTAACGACAGAATGGTTAAATCCTAATAGGGATTCCGATGACCTACAATGGGAGTTTCACAAGTTAATAAGTCTGGTTTACAGTCTTTTAGTCCCAATTTCTGCGAATATATAAATCGGCTTCCTATTTATTTCATGCAGCTAGGGCTGATATGATGTCATTTAAGTTTGCTAGGTCCGGTAGTAAACGGCTACCCTATACTGACACTGCATGGTTTCAGCGAATTCCAACTTTTCAATGGGCAATGCACTCTAACCTCACACCTCAACATAAATGTTAAAATATCTCAAATGGGGTAGGAAAGGTCAGAGGAAACTTGGGCTAACAGTCTTTCACATACAACTTTGCCTTATAAATCTAACAAAACCAGTAAAGATTTATACAGCCTTGTTTTGAATTAAGATTTGTAAAATCCTCATTTGTTCTAACCCTCCAGGGTAGCATTGAATCTTGTGGATTTACGTGATTAACTATGAGAGAACTTGGACATCGTCAGATCATTCAGATTTTCAAAAATTACATATGATAGTGTCAATAACCACTGACTGGTGACAACTGAAACTTTACTAGCTATTGGACTATTAAAATTATGAAAACTATTACTCCGACAGGAAATTTACTAGCCTCGGGCTAGTGGACTACTGCTAATTTCGAGCCCTGATTTATATAAAAGATGTTAAGATCAATTGATATATACTGTTGACTACAAAGATTTTGATTTTGTTGTATCAACATTGCACACAACTGTAAATCGACCGGCTCCAAAAACAAAAATAGAGGTTGATCTTGTCCCATCCCCACCCCACCCCAGCCCTAAGTTTTTGGACAGTTTTTCTTGGGAAGTATTTTCTTGGACATTAAAAAATGAAAAATATTTTTGCCATCTGAAAACATATGGTTAAGATGGTACAGCAGTAGATATTTACATCGATAATACAATGAAATAATAAATAAAATGAGCAAGTTTGAATGTTTCTACTTTTTAAGCTGCATCCTGATATAGTGCTTATAAGGTGAAAATGGCTAGAACCAGTTAGAACAAACATTGTTCTAGCCATTTCCACATTACTTGAGCACATGATAAAACATTTTATTTATTATTTCATTGTATTGTCTATATGTCCCCAAATCTTGACCCTCTGCGCCCCCTGGGCATGCTTTTTTGTAAAGAAAAAATCAAAAAATACACCTACAACTTTTCTTTAGTGGATGTCCATCCATGTGTATGTTGGCACCAGCAATGGCCAAAGTCGCCATAGGTGATACAAACTGTAAGATTGCAATGAATATCCATTTTAAAATTATGTATCTGGCAATGAAAACATTCAAGGTTTGTGCTAGTCAGCCAAATTGTAATGTAAAGTCTTTGACGGATGCTAGTGTAATATTTTTGAGGTTAAAGTCACACCTATGATAAGGAAGATTTAATTTATTTTGAGGTTGAATTAATGACAGAAGATACTAAATTTATGCAAGTGCACAATTTGTCATTTAATAAAGGATTTATTAATTTGAAAAGAAAAGTAATTCAGAAAACATGAGTATTTATTATAATAAATGCCGGTAGATAATGAGTGAACACTAAAGTTAAATGGGAGCAAGATCCAGAATGGAAAATTCCATGGTGCAGCTCATTTCAGGTTAACTAGATATTCAAACATGTTAATGTTTTCATGAGTTACTTGAGCACATGATAAAACATTTATACCAATAATGTAAGTGTCCAAGGAAAACATGAAAGTACTGTGCACACAACATAGTTAAGGTGGCAAAACTGTCAAAGCAAATAAAATTATGTCATTTTTTTTAGTAATGCTAGTGCATTATGTACTACTATTTTCCTTTGTCCCTTTAAAATGTTGTGTCCCCCAAATTTGGAGGGTGGGGGACACTGTGTTTCCTACTCTTGGGATCCTAGGTGCAACACTGTGTGTGTATAAATATATATTTTATATATATATATATATATATATATATATATATATATATAGATATATGTATATATATATATATATATATATATATATATATATATATATATTCTCAATCAATAGCCAAATGGACTTTGGAAAAAAAAATGAACAACTATCACAAAAACGCACAGTAGTGGTTACATACGTTGGAATATGGCCCATTTAACCAACATAGATTTCTCTGAATGCTAGACTAGAACTAGAACGTGAGTAAACCCACTTAACATTCACCTAGTTAAACTGAACATATGGGAGAACGGAAAAAAAACCATCATGCTGTCCAACATGAACATACAGAGTTTATGTAGATAAACGCCCAGCAGCCTATATTAATGCAGGCAGTACCCTCTACATTGCTGTTTCCATGCATTATGGATCTTGCACCCCACCCCCAGGATAAGTATGGTTTAAATGTCAACCTATAGGAGGAATTAAACTCGCCTCTGTAATGAACAGAATGTCAACAAATGCTGGTCTCCCAACTGACAGAAAATTATCCAACCACAGCATTCTTCCAAATGAAATATGCAAATATCCAGTCACAAAAACATTAAATCTGATAATTACTAGAGCAATATGAATGCAAGTCAGCACCAGCATATATCATCCATTCTCAGCAACACCCCTAGATTAAGTACAATTTCTGCATCCAGTTATCATCCATTTAGACGAATAGCCAACAACTGGAATGCTATTTCTTCTGCCATATCCAATACTACATGTGTGGTGAATGTCCATGGTGGAATTAACACACTTTTTGGTGGAAACATAAACAGTCTCATCGAAATCTATGTATATGGGTGCCTCAACTACTCCAGCTGACCTGGGGGCCCAAAATTCCCATCAAACAACTTAATTGTATTAGGAGGGTGCCCTAGAATTAAGTTTTGGGGGGGTGGGGGGGGGGCAATTTCTTGCTATGCGACTGACTATGTAATAAACAGAATCTCAAATGGGTAATGTTTTAGTTTTTAATTTATGAAACGCATTGAATAAATTCAGTATTAAATCATTACCCATTTGAGATACATCCAGAGTAAAAATTTGAATGGGACAGATCAACACAAAAGTGGGCCAAATGTGGAGGTTAGATATTTTTGGAGACATCCCAGTGAGAGATACCAATGCTTATATTTGAACATCCAATAAATACAGTATGTAACTCGTTTCACAAATTTTACATCTAATGTACACTCATCTTATATCCTTATTTCTCTTTTTTAGGATGTTATGCTGTCAGCCACAACCACACAGTCGCCTTTGGCATCAGTTTCCTCTGTGTTCAGTATGCCCAGTGTTTCCATGGCAAGCAATGCCGGGCTGAACTTCACTGACCACCTGTTTATGTCTGGAATCACGTCAGCAGACTCTGTTTCAGCTAAAGATCTCAGCATGGATCATAATGGTGAGTTATTGTATTACCATTAATCTTGTGTGCATTAAATTTATACGTAGCATGGATCATAATGGTGAGTTATTGTATTACCATTAATCTTGTGTGCATTAAATTTATACGTAGCATGGATCATAATGGTGAGTTATTGTATTACCATTAATCT
This sequence comes from Margaritifera margaritifera, assembly GCA_029931535.1. Classification (NCBI taxonomy): domain Eukaryota; kingdom Metazoa; phylum Mollusca; class Bivalvia; order Unionida; family Margaritiferidae; genus Margaritifera; species Margaritifera margaritifera. The sequence goes on along the minus strand of JAQPZY010001652.1, from coordinate 2,983,941 downwards.
TGTGTGCATTAAATTTACACATAGCATGGATCATAATGGTGAGTTATTGTATTACCATTAATCTTGTGTGCATTAAATTTATACGTAGCATGGATCATAATGGTGAGTTATTGTATTACCATTAATCTTGTGTGCATTAAATTTATACGTAGCATGGATCATAATGGTGAGTTATTGTATTACCATTAATCTTTTGGGGTTGTGTGCATTAAATTTATACGTAGCATGGATCATAATGGTGAGTTATTGTATTACCATTAATCTTGTGTGCATTAAATTTATACGTAGCATGGATCATAATGGTGAGTTATTGTATTACCATTAATCTTTGGGGGTTGTGTGCATTAAATTTATACGTAGCATGGATCATAATGGTGAGTTATTGTATTACCATTAATCTTTTGGGTTGTGTGCATTAAATTTATATGTAGCATATTTAAGAATTGTTTCTATGAAACAAAATAAAATTGGATGTTTTTGCTTTTATTTTTGTTTGAATATTTAGCTTAACTGGTCATAGACCAAAAGAGCTTATGGGATGGTCTGTTATTCATTGTCCATCCATTTACACAAGTTTGTTATCGCTACTCCTCCTAAACTACTTGGAGGATTGCCATGAAACTTTACACACTTATTCATCCCATGGTCTAATTGGTCCTAAATGAAAATGGTGCCACTCAGACATTCAGTTAGACCACCTCAGTGGCCATCTTGAAAATCTTGTTCTCGCTACTCCTCCTGAATGGATGGTAATATCAACATGGTGTTTTCACTAATAGACTTCTTATGATGTCTAGTTGGTCCTAAATGAAAATGGTGCCAATCTGTTGTCTAGAATGGCCACCACAGCAGCCATCTTGAAAATCTTGTTATTGTTACTCTTCCAGAACGGAAAGTCATATTGACATGGGGTTTTCACCAGAAGACTTCTTATGATGTCTAGTTGGTCCTAAATGAAAATGGTGCCAATCTGATGAGCGGACATCAATTATTACTGCCACAATGGCCATCTTGAAAATCTTGTTATTACTACTTTCCCTAGATGGCTGATCATATCAACATTGTGCTGTCACCAAAAGATTTCTTATGATGTTTAGTTGGTACTAAATATAAATGGTGCCAATCTGATATAGAATATAACCACCATGGCATCCATATTGAAAATCTTGTTACTGTATTGTTGTTCCTCACAAACAGAAAGTCATATCAGCATGGGGTTTCCACCAGATGATTTCTTATGATGCCTTGTTGGTCATAAATAAAAATGATGCCAAGTTGACATCCAGTATATCCACCACAGCAGCTGATTTGAAAATCTTGTTATTGCTGAAGAATATCAAAGATGGTTTCAAGACTCCGCAGTTAAAAGGAAGAAATGGTCTTATCTTGAATACCTGGAAATTCTTTTCAGCCAGTAGAGCATCAGTCCCTTCAAGGGACTCTTGTTGGATTATTCGGATGTTAATAAGGGTTTTATTTGTGTTGCAACCGAGTAACCTAAATGCCTTCAGATTTCATGAAGTCATTATGGTTTCTAACAAGCACTTGCTTGACTGACTAGTGTGCTTTAGGCCATTTCCAAGAAGAGAAAAATGCACTTGCATTTAAGCCAAGGTACTGTACACACATCATGGATTTTGGAAACACCACACTGTCACAGTGGACATTTAATCTGTGTACGCTGTGTCTACCAGAGACCTTGCATAGTGATCATTGTAACTGTCTACATCAGGGTATGTAATGAATGGATTCAGTTTTATTGCCCCTACAAGAATTTCACAGGAACATAATTATGTAATGGTGGTCGGCCACTACATCACATGGTACCTAACTGGTGGCTATCAGTAGTCAGTGCAGAATGCCCTTTTTAAGTTGTATAGTATGCTTTTTAGCTCTACTAGTCGAAGACCAGAAGAGCTTATGGGATGGTCTTTCATCCATCAACCATCATCTGTCCATCCATTAGCAGAAGTTTTTTATCACTACTCCTAAACTACTTGGATGATTGCCATGAAACTTTACACACACATTCATCCCATGATCTAGTTGGTCCTAAATGAAAATGATGCTGCTCGGACATTCAATATGGCCACCACAGCATCCATCTTGAAAATCTTATCGCTACTTTTCCTGAATCGATGGTCATATCATCATGGGGTTTTCAGTAAAAGACTTCTTATAATCTCTAGTTGGTCCTAAATGAAAGTGGTGCCGATCTGTCCAATATAGCTGCTACAGCAGCCATCTTGAAAATCTTGTTATTACCACTCCTTCTGAATGGAAAGTCATATTGATAAGAGATTTTCACCAGAAGACTTTTTATGATGTCAAGTTGGTCCTAAATGAAAATGGTGCTGGTCAGATGTCCAATATGGTCACCATAGCAGCCATCTTGAAAATCTTGTCACTACTCCTGAACGAAAAGTAATATTGCCATGCGGTTTTAACCCAAAGACTTCATATGATGTCTAGTTATGATGTCTAGTTGGTCCTAAATAAAACAGGTGCCACTTGCACATTGTGGTGGCCATCTTGAAAACCTTGTTTTTGCTACTTCTCCTGAATGGATGGTCATATCAACGTGAGCTTTTTCCTAAATGACTTCTTATGATGTCTGGTTGGTCCTAAATGATAATGGTACTGCTTAGACATCCAGTATGGCTGGCACAATGCCAATCTTGAAAATCTTGTTTTCACTAGTCCTGAAGGAATGTTCATATCAGCATGGGGTTTTCACGGAAGAAGACTTATGAAGTCTAGCTGGGCATAAATGAAAATGGTTTTGATCTAACTTCCAACATGGCTACCAGAACGGCTATCTTGAAAATCTATGTCTACTTCTCTTAGATGGCTGGTCATATTGATATTGTGGTTTCACCAAAGTCTTCTTATTATGTCTGGTTAGTCCTAAATGGAAATGGTGCCAATCTGATATCCAATATGGCCACCATGGCAGCCATCATGAAAATCTTGTTATTGTTACTCATCCAAAACAGAAAGTCATATCAACATTGTGTTTTCACCAGAAGACTTCGTATGATATCTTGTTGGTCCTACATGTAAATGATGTCTTCTTGGTCCTAAAAGAAAATGGTGCCAATCTGACATCCACAGCAGCTAATTTGAAAATCTTGTTTTTGCTGAAGAATATCAGAGATGGTATCAACACTCAGTAGATAAAAGGAAGAAATGGTCTAATCTTGAATTCCTTAAGTCTTCCTTTTCAAGGGACTCTTGAATAGATATAAGGAAATATTTCACTTGTGAAGTGGAAATATTTTGTATTATCACTCATGGCAATACAATGTTTCCATTTTACTCATGAAATATTTCTTTATATCCACTCAAAAAATATAAATGTCCACCATGTATGAGACTTCATGGGTGCTAACACATGGTTTCAATGATAAAGCTAAATTATCCTCGATTACATTGCTAGCGACTGCAATGATCTCAATTAGCATGGACAAAAGTCAAGGATAACTGAGCCTGTAAAGAAGACATGATTAAAGATTACAAAACACATTAAATGACACTCCAAAGGATGTTATCAGATGGCCTGTTGTCTGTTGCCCATCCATTAGCACAAGTTTCTTATCTCTACTCATCCTTAAACTACTTTGAGGATTGCCATGAAAATGGTGCTGCTCAGCCATCCAGTATGGCCATCAAAGCAGCCATCTTGAAAATCTTGATATCGGTATCTGCTTGACTGGATGGTCATATCAACATGGGGTTTTCACTAAAGGTCCTAAATGAAAATGGTGCCAATCTGACATCCAATATGGCCACCATGGTAGCCATCTTGAAAATCTTGATATGGCTACTCCTGAACAGAAAGTCATATCAACATTAGGTTTTTACAAGAAGACTTCTTATGATGTCTAGCTGGCACTAAATGAAAATGATGCCGATCTGACATCCAATATGGTGACCATGGCAGTCATCTTGAAAATCTTGTTATTGCTACTCTTCCTAAATGGAAAGTGATATTGACATGGGGTTTTCACCAGAATAATTATGATATCTAACTAATTTGATAATCTTATCGCTTAAGAATGTCAGAGATGGTTTCAACAATCAGCATCTAAAATGAAGAAATGGCCTTATCTTGAATTCCTAGACATTCTTTTTGGACAGTAGAATGTTGGTCTCTTTGAGGGACACTTGTTAGGGGATAGTCAGGATAATATGTGACACAAATATCTGTGGTTAGCCATCCTACAAAAGTTACTAGCAGAGACTGTCCTGAGAAGAGACATAGCAAGAGATTTAACCTAAATGAAGATAATATTGGAGAATTATCCAAATTTGTTATTAAAATGGTTATGTGCAAAAGAGATACCCTGATTTCCCTTGAAAATATATTGGTTGTGGCCTAGTCCATTCTGTATTATCATTAGCTACATGCATGGCCATAGTATTAGGTTGCATGCTAAAGCAGCTCACGGTATAAGAATTAATGCCAAAGCAAACTTTCTTTTACGTTTTGGAATTACATGTGTATTTTGCAGAATTTTCATACTATAAAGAGTTTTACTGTTGAATTGCTGTTTCTCACTGGAAAATTTAGCACTCACAAAAATATGATAGAGCTTGAAATGTCAACTTTGCAGGTAGGTTAGTGTTCAGTTCAAGCCCTGATTGTGACTCGAAGAAAAATTTGTTTTGCACAGTAACTTTGGTTCTAGAGTTAAGTTCCTTGACCAGACTTTGTGGAGGGTATGAAAGAAATCTACAGGTGCAGATTTTGTAGTCTAAAGGTCAAGGGCATGGTAAGAAAATAATGTAGATATTATGAAGAAAATAACGAGACAGTAAGTTTAGATGAAGACCACATACCTTGACCATTTGGTCAAGGTCATATAGAACCCATTGGTCAGTACCGGGTAGTCTTCAGAGTCAGACATGTTCTACTAGAACCTACATAGAAAACTGTTAAACATGCTACACATTACTCTTGTTGAAAAATAGCATGAACTCCAACAATTCTGCATTCTAGAACAGATCTTGTTTGCTGTAGGTAACAACACTGTAACTGAGATAGTACATGTTTATCAGACATCAGCTGTGAATGCTTTAACGATAGAGTCTTATACAAAAGATAATCCAAAATTTACTTGTGCTTGTGATGCTGAGTGTAATTTAGTCATATGTCATTAACTGTTGAGAGTAACATAACCAATCCCAGAATTATACCAGCATGTCATTAAGCTACACTCAGCTACACTCAGCTACACTCTTAACCAGCACAAGGGTATTATGATCAGTTCACTTAGATGTGTATTGTATATATCATTGTCTCGATTGTCATCAGAATTTGCAGATACAGCAGAAGAACAAGGATTATTGGAAGCTTCTGTGATGTTAGAATGCCAAGCTTCATGGTGCAGTGATGGGTAGGTGAGCAGCATTTATTGCAGATGAGATTACTAATTTTATTCCCTATTTTGCAGGTGCAATAGGTTCACTATCTAGTCCCACGCAGCTATTTGGCCAGCCCCAGGTGGCAGCCCCACAGTTCTTCCTGACTAGCCATGGATTACAGAACCAGGCAGCTGGGACGGCATCTCTCCCTGTACAACAGCTTCTTATTCCAGTTTCTACAGGTATATACCCCACATCATCATGCAGGCAGCCATTAATGATGCATCTGTGGACAGATATAACTTTACGTGTACCTGCGAAAACATTGTGTATTACATCACTGCTTTTGCATGTTAATGTGGATGTATTCGAGTGTTATTGTTGATTCATAACAAGACAAGATCTCTTTTTTTTTTTTAACTACGGACATTTAATTTATGAAACAACAACCGTCAACGTTGAAACCTTATTTCTAAAAAAAATGATATTAATACAATATTGGTGCTGCGATTTCATTGCTAGTAACAGTAACATTTCTGCTTATTCATGAGCAAACCTATGAGTGCCAATTTGGGAATTTTAAATTCACTACAAACTTTGGAACTTCCAAAATGAACTGTATTTGTGCAGCAAAGCTTTCCATGCACTGAGTACTTCTTGCGCTTGCTTCCCTTACTATCATTGATCATAACTGAGAATTAGTAGGATAAACCACTGATTATGTTAGATACTTTAATTATGTTACCTTCATAATAATATTTATAACAGTGTTTGATTGGTCAATTGAAATGAGTTGACCTGACACGCTACAATGACCGCTAGCTCTTATGCGGGCAGGATTTGCATGCCTTGTAACTTCTTTTAATTTCACCTTCTTTATTTGATTTGATGCAAAAAACATAATTAAGGTGATAATACAAAGCAGGTGTACTTTTTATTGATTGTAACAATACAACAAACATTTATGCAAATTGTAGATCAGAACAGTCAGCATTTAATTAGGTTCTCACAGAAACGCTTGCGGACATAGCTGTGACAATAGATTGACACTTTTCTTGTTGGAAAGCAAGAGGGCATATTGCATTTATGATGATTACACTGAAACCAAATTAAAAGATAGAACTAAAACATGAATTTCACTTGACAAAACTTATTTAATTGGTATTTGTTTTTTAAAGTGCTGCCACCAGTAGGTTTTACTGACATTTTCATGGATAGAAATTTTGTCGAATATAGTTATTTATAGTATACTGAGAATTTTTATTTGTAAAGAAAACTTACATGACTTTTTATTAAAAGTTGTGAATTTTATGATGTTGATTCAAATTTCGGGGCAATAACTGCCATTTTCGATGAAAAAATGAGCAATATATCTAAAGTTTCATTTATCAGTTTTGATCGTGATTTTCTTCACATGCAACAAATAGGGGCCAATTCTGTTGGTATTTTCTATTTTAAAAATGGGATCCCCACGTGATGCCACATTATAAGTGGGTTCATGAGTTATTGAGGGAGAGGTGTATATGTAAACCATTGACAATGTGCATGTCATACCTCACTCAGCTTGCAACTGTTTCATTTGCTGTGCATCTTTTACCTCTTATTATGACAGGATTCAGTTTTTAAGACATGTCTTTGTTGAATATATCGGACAGTTTAGGTAAAACATCATGAGGAGCATCATAATATTATTTTGTACTGCTCAGTGTCTGTGCCTGATAAAAATGGATAATGCGACTGGAACATTGACTATAAGAAACTGCCATGCTTACAAGGCTGTAAGACAAAAAAAAACCATATGTCTGTTTCCGGTCGGCCTACCATCCCTGATTCTCATTGCCGACCGTAGCACTTTTTTCCCCCATGGTATAAACAAATAAAAAATTGTAAACATTTTAAAAATGACGAAATTGATTTGTGCATCTAATTGAGCCGGTTTGGCCCCACTACTTTGAAGCGCTTGAAATATTATTTGATTTATATGTAATGTTTACAAAAAAAATAAAATAAAACCTACCTGTGTACCCTAATTATAAAACCAATGCAATAGATGCACATATTGGGGGGGGGGGGGCTAAAGTTTTTTTTTTTTTTAAATAAATGTTACCAATCAAAGGTTCTGTTGACAAATATGTTTTTCAAAGGTAAATTTCATAAAGAATTTTTGTCAGCAAGATCAGTATATCAATTTGATGTACAATGTTGTATAATGTGCAGTACAACCAATTCTCATCAACTTCTGGTAGGGTTAATACAACCCTAACCCTCTCTCTCTCTCTCTCTCTCTCTCTCTCTCTCTTTCTTTCTCTCTCTTTCTCTCTCTCTCTCTTTCTCTCTTTCTCTCTCTCTCTCTCTCTCTCTCACACACACACACATACTCACACACACACTCACAAACATACAGTCCAGACTGACCACATATACCGATTTTTCCAGACTGACCACATATACCGATTTTTCTGCATTAAATGGATTTTTTGTGATAGTTGCGGATATATGAATGGATAATCCTAAAGGTGCAGAGTGGGGCAGGGAGGACATTCTTCAAGTTACAACTACTTTATGTTATGTATTTGTCATAACAATACCCTGCTAGTTCTGAAGGTCAACCAGTGACATTTCCAACAGTAAAAATAATCAGAGAATCTAGCAACATGCCATCTAAAGCAACTGTGACATAAATGGTGCAGGGACACTGTCAGTTTCAAAGTTAGCTGCTTTTTGAAGATTACACAGTCAGTATCTTTATACTTAAAAGTAATATCCTGCCTTCCAGATTACAGGATAAAACAAGCAAGGAGCACTCACAGTACAGGGCACTGGCAGCAATTCAAAATGAATTGTGCTGCAAGTCTAGATCGGACAGTTTATTGGGAAACCCATTGTATTTTACTGGTATACCCCAGAATGATGCAGAAGTTTGGATCACAATAACTAGTTTATGTATTATTGTTACCAAAGGAAATACTGCTAAAGTTTTTGCCATTTCAATATACAGAAATGTTAAGTCTTTATTAATACAGAAGCAAAGAAGAAAGACTCAAAGGAAAATTTATAAGCATCTAAGGCATTAAAGACAGAGAATTTGCTCACTGCAGCATTTACTTTCCTGTTATAAAATCAGTCTATTATAAGACCTTTAGATTATTAAATATTTGGCGGCTGTACCTGATACAGGATTTGTTTTGCCTGCAAAACAAAAGTAAGACCGGTATCCCTTTGCCAACGTTGTTGTTATTGGCTTTGGCATGAGTGTTAAATTGTTGCATTTAACTCTGTTTCTCTGACACTGTTGCATGTACAGTCATGAAACTTAATGGGTGTGTTTCTCTGACACTGTTGCATGTACAGTCATGAAACTTAATGGGTGTATTCATCATGGTGGGTACTGCTAATCACAGCCAAAAGGAAGTCACAGCAACCTTTTTCATACTCAGTGATTACATGAAGCTTTTACATTCAATTCAGTTTCTCAAATACATTTGCAAATAGTCTTGAAACTTGATGGGTGTATTTATTTTAAGGGATACTTCTCACAGGCAAAAATATATCAGTGAGCTACTTTTCTTGCTCTAGTGACTTTATGCAAGGTTTGTTGATTATGCAACAGAGGAGCAGGTGAAATATAGCATTCTGCAGAATACTTCTTTCATGATTGTAAACCCAATACATGCATTGCCTGCAGTAGTTGATGGTATGCATTTAACAGAAGTTGTATTGTTTTGTTGTAGGAAATGGCACACAACAATTTATAAGTATTCCAGTTTCTCTGGCAACCACAGGTGGAAACCAGCAAATCCAGCTGTTGACAACATCCAATGGTCAGATAGTAGCCACCAACTTAGCCAGTATCCCTGGGCTTACCAACCCTCTTGGTTTCAACTTGACCACTTCAGGTATGTATGCTTAACCATGATAATCATTACTGGTAGGTTTGCATATTCATAATAACCACTACAGTTACTTTTGAATTACCATGATAACCACTTCAAGTAGACTGCTTAACCATGATAACCACTTCAAGTAGACTGCTTAACCATGATAACCACTTCAAATAGACTGCTTAACCATGATAACCACTTCAAGTAGACTGCTTAACCATGATAACCACTTCAGGTATGATGCTATACTATGATGACGAGTTATGCTTAGCCATGATAACAATTAAAGGTAGATTTGTGTAAATGTTATAACACCACTTCAGGTAAGCTGCTGTAAGTTGTGCTTTATCCACATGTGAAAAACTCTACATTTATAAAAACAAAAAATCAACATAACAAATATGATTAAAACCAAGAGCTACCTAAGAAGCATCCCTGATGGGTACTGTATATGCTCACTTATAAGTCAAGTCCAACTGCAAGCAACATTGACCTTAATCTACCATTACGTAATGTGTCAGCAGATCAGAGTCTGTGTTGTTTGTTTTATTGATTACTCCTAACAAACTGCACAGACCCAGATTTGCCTTCACATAATACACCAGCAGATCTGGGTCTGTGCAGTTTCAGTTGGACTGATCTTATAAGCAAGTATATACGGTACTGGTATGAAGTCATGATCTGTTGACCCTCTGATTTACCAATCAAATTTTTCTGCTTTCATATTTCTGCAAGTGGTAGCCATCATTGAATGCCATTTCCAGAGATGCCAACCATTCTGATTTTTTCTGGATTGTTCCTATTTTTAAGCTGAAATTACACCAGTATAATCACTCCTGTCAGAGTCCAATATTCTGGTCAGATAAAACTTTATAAAGGCAAACTGCAACTTAAGCACCGCTATATCTAGATCACTGAAACTTGTAATGTCTTTTTGTAATTCACTTTTGAAAGCATACTTAAGCACTTGTATCACAAAAGCAATTAAATATTGACCAATGAAAAATATATCCATGACTGATAAGGTTTATACTTGGACCAAAGAATACATGCTGCAAAAATTCAAAACTGGATATGCAAGGCATCAACACTGGATATGCAAGGCATCAACACTGGAAAAAACATGTCTTTACAGTCTTTTTTCATGGACTTGAAAGTGACACCTAGAAGGAATAAAAGACTCTTTGAAGCTCTTTTTAAGCAAAACACACTTTACATTAGTAAGATTGAAAATTGTTGGATAAAAATTGGAAGTATTCCTATTTGTATTATTATATTCCAATTTTTTAACACTCCCATTCCTTTTTGATGTTGGTAGGGGTTGGCATCTATGTACTTATCTTGGGACTGTTATTGACTCTACCCCAGCTCAATATGAAAAGCTTAATCTTATTGGCATGTGCAAATAAGTCAAAATGGAATCTTAGAGGCTACCAGAACATACCCTTTTATTAGTGGCGATCACTTTTCCGCTTTGTCGGAGATCAGATGGGAAGAATGTGTTGGTGTGATCAGCCGATTCAGTTTTGTTGAGTTTCAGTCGTACTATGGGACTGAATATCCCCCTTTTTAATTCTAACTACTATTGACATTCATCGAAACTATGAATAGTCTGAAATTTATATACCATATATACTTGCGTATAAGCTGGGTTCAAATGTAAACAACATAGACCCTGATCTGCCATCACATAATGTGCCAGCAGATCAGAGTCTTTGTTGTTTGTTCTACTGATTAGTCCTTACAAACTGCATAGACCCAGATCTGCCGGCGCATTATGTATTATTAGTATAACACACAATGTATTATTAGCATAACACAATATAAACACACAATAAAGCAGTGTGAACTTGTTTATATATAGCCTTGCATCCACCATGAGTTGTCAGTTGAGTGCTATCCATCCAACAGCATTGGCCATTTTCAACCAAACTTGGTGGAGAGTATCCTTGCATTAAGGCATTTCAAGTCTGTACAATTGACGCTGATCTTCTGTTAAAATATATTTTAAAAATATCTCTATTGCAACTAAAACTTCTAAGATTTTGCTCTCAAATGTTGCTCAACCAAATTGGGTAAAGTGCATCGTGGCAGCAAGGCCTCTAAATTTCATAAAAATAATGTTGATTTGCTTCTAAGATTTTGCTCTCAAATGTTGCTCAACCAAACTGGGTAAAGTGCATCGTGGCAGCAAGGCCTCTGAATTTCATAAAAATAATGTTGATTTGCTATCTAATTTGTCAGCTGTCACTGAAAAATACCCTCTGCATAAACATTTGGCTTCTGTCACTTGAAAATACCCTATGCATAAACATTTGGCTTCTGTCACTTGAAAATACCCTATGCATAAACATTTGACTTCTGTCACTGGAAAATACCCTATGCATAAACATTTGACTTCTGTCACTGGAAAATACCCTATGCATAAACATTTGACTTCTGTCACTGAAAAATACCCTCTGCATAAACATTTGGCTTCTGTCACTGGAAAATACTCTATGCATAAATATTTGACTTCTGTCACTTGAAAATACCCTGTGCATAAACATTTGACTTCTGTCACTGGAAAATACCCTATGCATAAACATTTGACTTCTGTCACTGGAAAATACCCTATGCATAAACATTTGACTTCTGTCACTGGAAAATACCCTATGCATAAACATTTGACTTCTGTCACTGAAAAATACCCTCTGCATAAACATTTGGCTTCTGTCACTGGAAAATACTCTATGCATAAACATTTGACTTCTGTCACTTGAAAATACCCTATGCATAAACTTTTGACTTCTGTCACTGGAAAATACCCTATGCATAAACATTTGACTTCTGTCACTGGAAAATACTCTATGCATAAACATTTGACTTCTGTCACTGGAAAATACTCTATGCATAAACATTTGACTTCTGTCACTGGAAAATACTCTATGCATAAACATTTGACTTCTGTCACTTGAAAATACCCTATGCATAAACATTTGACTTCTGTCACTGGAAAATACCCTATGCATAAACATTTGACTTCTGTCACTGGAAAATACTCTATGCATAAACATTTGACTTCTGTCACTGGAAAATACTCTATGCATAAACATTTGACTTCTGTCACTGGAAAATACTCTATGCATAAACATTACTTCTTGTACTTTGAAGAAATGCTCTGGTTGACATTATGTATACTATTTAATTGGTACATACTTCAAAATGGGGTAGGGGGCTCAGGGTGATCTTGTAGTCTAAGGTGCTCACCTTTACAAATCACTCACAGCTCACCTCTGTCTGCCCGAGTTTGAGTCTTGGCTCGACCAATGTGGATATGTGAGAAAGTTTACCAGTAGCTTCCCTTTAGTCGGTGGTTCTCTCTGGGGTCCTCCCGGGTTCTTCCTCCACCAAGTATACTGGCCACCATGCATAGCCTATCATATGCTGAAAAATGGTGTTAAAACCCAGAAAACCAATCAAAATGGGGTAGTATTTCTTATTATATGTGCATTTATAATCCCCTGCATATGAATAAAGTGACCACACTTCATTTCCTCACTCATGCATAGCAGCACAAATCAGTTGGATATTGTAAAACCACCATAAAAAAACAAGTAATTTTGCCCCCATAGATAATTCACCAAAATCTCTCTCACTAATATGCTGAATTAAAGATTTGCTAAATTTACAATGCTTCAGTATTGTGATTAGCAATTTATTTTAATGGATATTAAGAAGTTAATGTATTTTCTCATGCATAACACATGTACAGCCATGAAGAGTGAAGACCCTTATCTGTCACATATTGTCAATAGAGGATCTGACATTGTTATATACTGTCAATAGAGGATCTGACATTGTTATATACTGTCAATAGAGGATCTGACATTCTGTTATATACTGTCAATAGAGGATCTGACATTCTGTTACATACTGTCAATAGAGGATCTGACATTCTGTTATATAATGTCAATAGAGGATCTGACATTCTGTTATATACTGTCAATAGAGGATCTGACATGAGTGCTCATTTCAGATGAAATGTATGAGATTAGTCGAATAATTTCTGTCTTTTGCAAGTCATGTTGAGCAAAAGATTTAAATTATTCAACAAGTTTCATACATTTCACTTCAATGGAGCACAGATGTTTATCACATGATGAAAAGTACTGATTTTATATAAAGAAATCACAGAATAATGTAGAGAAATGACTTTGAAATACATGTGCAATTCTCTGTCACTACCTCTTTGTCTTGCACAACATCATGATGTCATTTGTGATGTCATAAGATGTTAATATATGTGTTGCATATGATACAGAATTTGATGTGATGAAATAGGTGTTATGTTTATAAATGAAAATGTTAGTATTTCAAGAAACAATAAACAAAACATGAAGTTGTGCTTATGTCATTTACAGTTAATATGAAAGAGATAATATTGCGAACTTTTACTAGATCGTAAGTAAAAATCAATTTTCAGGCACAATGTTGAGGACCTTTACAGGTTGTATCAGGTGCACAGTGAGGTTGTCTTGATTAATTGCCATTATAATGCGCAGTTTCTCATTAAATGGTTCAGGTTACTGGAAAGCATAACAATACATGTTCAAAATCATGCAGAGATCCTCAGAACGAAATAAATAATTCTCAAATTATTTTTCACCATGTCTTGGATGTAACGTTCACATCAAAGACCAATTTTATGCCAACATTTTAAGTTCCTGATCGTGTTTTACCTTGCATGGAAAGCACAGTTGTTGACCAAATTCATTGATACAGGTCATAAAAGAAAGCACCACTAGAATTTCCTGCAGAGTTTTCCAAATTTTGTAAATTGGATTGGTGTCAGAATGTTACATATCTGAATCTTATGAAATATTGGCAGGAACTGTAAAAATGGCTGACCTTATCTACATCAATTATTGTTTATTTTGTGGCGTGTATATGTTACCCATTTACAATAGTCTGACATCATACATAGCACTTTTTTTTATCTTTTTTGTGATGGAAGACAAAAGGGATGTATGTATACTTTCTAGCCATAGTTACATCTGTGTAAATAACTTTTTGTTTGCTCAGTAAAGGTGGAAAATAATATAAATAGTTATAAATTGGTGAACAATTTTATTTTACATAGTATTTTGCTTGAAATTCTTTTAGAAATGGTTTCAGTGTTGCAATTGATTTCCAAGAACTTTACATTTTCCAGTCACTGTTCATGCTGCATAACAAGTTAATGTTTATGTCCATTGTTACTTACTGCTTAGTTTTCAAGTGTAAATAACACTTTTTGATTTTTATTCAAGGATGATTTCATAACTATAATTCTTTCAAGAGAAAAAGAGTCGATACTTGTCGTGTGCAATCAATATGAGTATACGGTTTAAGGGCATAGTAGATAGCTTAGATGTAACATGTACCCAAGTCCACTATACCTAGCTTCGTGTCCATTATTACACCTGATTCAGACTTTTAAATGTAAATAGCATTCTTAGCAATTGGTTCGGGGATCATTTCAAAAATGTAATTATTACAGGAAAATTTAAACGTCACGTTTAATTGACTTGCTTGCTACATTCTGTTAATCTCATATTAGATAGCCGAGATGTGACGTGTACCAAAATTCACAGCAGTATCATTTGTTACATCTAATGGTTGGAAATGAGAAAACTTCTATGTATTACAAAGCATTTGTGATAAAATTTACTCAGATATGAAACAGAAAACAAGACTTCATTTTTGTTTTATAGTATCTTTTGTAAATATTTGCATTAAAAAGGAACCTGCATATTCTCACACCTGAGTAATTTTGATCCTTGGTGACTGGTCACATAATGGGTGCACTTTTGCCTCTTTATCATGGATTATCCACTGGGTATTCTAACTAACTTTTTGTGTTGCTTTGGTGGCTGGTTTACACAGATTTCCATTAGCTGTTTCCCTAATACAGTAAAGATTGTTTATAACATTTCACAGGGAACTGGGATTTTTATAATGTTTTAACAGAAATGTTATATCCAGATATATTGTTTATTTTTCAAAATGTTCATATATATGTCCATGTTGATGTACATGTCAATGACGTTGGACATATATGTGGTAAACAATTTATACTGGTACGATTACTCTCAGAAAAATTTATTTGAACTTGTATGTTATGGTAATTACATTTTCAGACAATATACATTTGTATAAATACATCTTATGAAAAAAATGATAAACTATTAAGTTTTACCATTCACTGAAAGTGTTAACGTGTAGATGTATTAGTCGAAATATCATACAAAATCACTTTTATGTGAAAACATCTCTGTTCAATAACTTAATGACTAGTAAATTAGTCCTCTATTTATTTGGATGGAAAGAAATTGTTATTAGTCATCTGTTTTTTTATTAATCAGATTTTTGAAAATATGTTTTTCAGTGACATACAAATGTTCATAAAGAATATCAGGTGTGTCACTCAGTGCGTGTAGGTGCAGTCTAATGTCTGCTACTCTATCTAGAACCTTGCTGACTCTGGGTGCAATGGCTGGTACTGAGTCAATGTCTTCATCACTTCCAGTAACAAAAACCTCAGTCGCTTCCTGGCAATCACTAATTTCACAACAATATCTTCAATTCTTAGTATTGCAGATATGACAATGTCACTAATGGAATTAACATAATCTAAGAAATCAACATCCTTGTTACCAGACCCAATTAGTCATAATGCATCATGCATCATAGCAAGGGGAACATCATCACCATCATTGCTATCACTGGTAATGACATCTGTTTGCTCACTAAATCCTGCCATAACCAAACAGTTTGCAACACAATCTGTGGAAACATCACGCCATGCACATTTCTTTTCATGCTTTAATTGCAATGAACCAGCAACCCATGATTCAAAGTTACTGATTATGAATGAGGTGTGATTATCACGCCTTTGTTATTTAAATGACTGCCATTGTTTACCTGGCTTTGGCTCATCAGATGATACAAACGTTATAATTGAGCTAATTTTCTCTGACGGATCACACAAATCAAATGCTATAACCAGTTAAATTTGTAACAAAGGAACATTAAAACGATGTCTTTGGAATATATAGTAATTAGGAATTGGCCAGGGAAATTAAACTGGAACAATCTAACAGAAAACGTTTTATCCAAGAATGTAATAAACAATCTTTACTGTACATGCATAAAAATAAGGTACATTACATGACACATTGTACATAAATCTGATGGCTTACTCCAAGATAATTCTGTACAGTATAACAGTGATAAACTGTAAGTTGATTTGACATCACATTTCTTCTATAAAAAAAAAGGGTGAATGGTAATGACTTTTTCTATAAGAATAATAGAAAATGGTAAAAAAAAATGATCCAGCTTACAATAATTGTATCGGAGAGAGGATATAATGAGATAGTGGGTGCTTTCATTGATCAAATGAAAAAGAAAAATTCTTGCCATGGATGTAACACAAAAATTAAATAACCAAAACAACCTGCAAAATTAGGAGGTAAAACAAATATGTCAACTTAAATGTTTCAAGTATAAGATTATTTGGAGAGTCCTTTAATGTGTTTTATAATCTTTGGTGAAAAAACAAAATAATGGTATCCTGTTACATCACCAATTAATTAATGATGACAGTTTTCATATACCTAATGTTCAAATCAGTAAATGAGATTGGTTCTTTGCTGTCCCTGTTATCACACATTCAAAACATCAGTTGGATATTTTCAATTTTATTGACAAAGACCCCATTGGTGTCTTACTGAACCAAAAACAAGTTAATTTTTTTTTTACATTACCTATGATGAACTATCTCCATTCATATGAAAATAAATTTCCTTTAATCAGGTAATTCATAAATAAGTAACATGGGCAACTTATAATAAGTATGAAATATTTGGAAAACTTTGATATGTGAGATTAATTTTATGACATGAAATTATGTATCATATAGAATAATTATGATATAGGCATATTAACCTAAACAACACTGCAGTGATGTGATAAAGAAATTTATTCATGGGTTAGCAACATTTGTAGATTTTGTGGTTGCCACAGACCGCAAATTTAAATACCCAATCTGAAATATATTTGCTATAAATGCCACTTTTATGAGTCATATCCATGAATTAAGTTGCCATGACAAATACTTTTTTTTGGCAAAACCTTCAAAAATCCATTGATCCCACACTATAATACTGGTAAGGGGAGTCAAAAGAGTGTACAATGTTGCCTTATACCGAGTTATTTCCAGTATCATAACTTAATGCATTCCCAAAATAGAATTCATGACCATACCCATGTTATATGAGTGATATAATAGAATCCATGACCATACTTGTGTTATGTGAGTGATATAATAGAATCCATGACCATACCTGTGTTATGTGAGTGATATAATAGAATCCATGACCATACCTGTGTTATGTGAGTGATATAATAGAATCCATGACCATACTTGTGTTATGTGAGTGATATAATAGAATCCATGACCATACCTGTGTTATATGAGTGATAAAATAGAATCCATGACCATACTTGTGTTATATGAGTGATATAATAGAATCCATGACCATACCTGTGTTATATGGGTGATATAATAGGATCCATGACCATACCTGTGTTATATGAGTGATATAATAGAATCCATGACCATACCTGTGTTATATGAACGATATAATAGAATCCATGACCATACCTGTGTTATATGAACGATATAATAGAATCCATGACCATACCTGTGTTATATGAGTGATATAATAGAATCCATGACCATAGCTGTGTTATATGAGTGATATAATAGAATCCATGACCATAGCTGTGTTATATGAGTGATATAATAGAATCCATGACCATACCTGTGTTATATGAGTGATATAATAGAATCCATGACCATACTTGTGTTATATGAGTGATATAATAGAATCCATGACCATATCTGTGTTATATGAGCGATATAATAGAATCCATGACCATACTTGTGTCATATGAGTGATATAATAGAATCCATGACCATACCTGTGTTATATGAGCAATATAATAGAATCCATGACCATACCTGTGTTATATGAGTGGTATAATAGAATCCATGACCATACCCATGTTATATGAGTGACTGTGCCATACTAAGGCACTTTAAAGTGAGGGATCACTGTAAATAAATTAACAGTATTGTACTGCATGAGCAAATCACAGCCATTGCTGTTCTTCTTGCAATGATTTAATGCAAATAGTGTCTACCTCATCTGCAAATGCATTATGACATCACAGGTCTAAGTCGGTATTGTTTAATCCAAAATAGCCATGGAGGGGTATTTAGTTGGTTTTTTATATGCCTGCCAAAAGGCAGAGCATATTATGTTATGAAGGTGTCTGTCTGACCATGCTGTATCTATTCATCTGTCTGTCCATCTGTTACCAATTTCATTTCTGCACAATAACTCGACTTATCCATCATCTACAATTACCAAACCTTTTACAAGGTTTGCATTTGGGGTAAGAATAAACCCTATTGATTTTGGGATTCAAAAAAAGTCAAAGGTCATGATCACTGTGACTGAAAGAAGAAAGTTCTCCACCATCAACAGTTACCAGGCTTTGTGGATGGATTGCACTTGGGGTAAGGAAGAACCCTATTGACTTTGGGGTTAAAAGGTCAAAGGTCAAGGTCACAGTGACTGAAAGAAGAAAAAATGTCTCTGCACAATAATCAAGTTATCCACCATCAACAGTTACCAATCTTTTTGGATGGATTGCACTTGTGGTAAGGAAGAATCCTATTGATTTGTGGGTCAGAGGTCAAGGTCAATGACTAAATAAGAAAAAATATTTCAGCACAAAATTTTAATAACAGGAATGCATCTCTTTTCCTGGCACTAGTCCCCAGTCCAAATTGAAAACTCCCTCCTCCTGTTAGTAATTGGATGTCTAGAATACAAAGAACACAGACTCAGTTGGATGTCTAAGTCACTTCTGTTCATTCAGAATATTGTCCTGGCTTTTCTTGGACTTCATTGGTAAAACATGTGTCTTTGAGCACTCAGGATTTCAATCTAAGTGTCTATTACCATCATTTCTTTCAGTAGTATTCTTTTTTGTACTACAGTTGAATTTTTAGTTCATTATTGGTGCCCCTTTGTTGTAAATTTATTCATTTTTAATTGCATCTTGTGCACATGTTACTAATAGCAGTGTTACCATAATGTTATTACCCATGTTGTGTACCAGTGTTGATACTACCCTTGATAAATTTGTTCCAGGTTTTGTGTTGTTTTTGCAATTTTCTTTCAGCACTTCAACAATGCCACAGCAAGTTGGCATTTGTGGACATAAAAAGGCTTCATGGGATACCCACAGAATGTTCAGTGTGCATCAAATGTGAGCACTTAAATGGATGTCCTTTCTACACTTTATCGGCAGGCAAGATTTGAGATTTAGCTGAAGGCTGTCACTCTTACAGAAGCAGGAAGGATGAAGCAACCTTTCATGGAGGCCCCCCCCCCAATTCCAGAGAGTAGTCATTGGCACTAGCCTGCTCAAGGAAGTTGCCAAGTCATCAATCATGGGAGGGATCAGAGGCACTTTTCAGCACACAAAAGTCACCAGATTGTCAATCCTTTGAGGGATCATTGGCACTTTCCAGTTCAAGAAAGTCGCCAACACTCCAGAGCATGTCCTGCCTTTCACATGCAAGGGAAGTGCAGTCTGCTTCTCCTAGCTCATCTAAGGGGTTGAGATTGTTGATTATTTCTGACACTACATACCAGCAAAACACTACATACCAGTCAAAGCGATAGATACTATTATCCAGGCACTCGGTACCGGGTCTAGACATCAGGTTCCTGACCCCAGGCATAAGTTACTGGGCACATCAAATATCAGTCACTGAGAGTTTGTTGTGAAGAATATTCTGCCTCCTCTGTGTTTCTCTTTAATCCCAGTGGCGCTTGGGGACACTCAGGTGGTGAGTCTGGATCTTCTCATTTTGCACCCATGACATCATCAGTGAGTTTTCCATGGCCGCATTGGCCAGCAGACAGGGCAGGCCATAGGACCTCCCCATTCCACACTTGAGCTTTCTTATCGAAGGAAAGAAAGGGGGACCACCACTCATCTCCTCCCCCTTACTATTCTGCTTAAGACTAGACAGTCCTGTCTTGCTCTGCCATCAGAGACAGGAGTATGAACTGTCAATTATAGTGAACTCGAATAATGTCCCCCACCTCAGTTCAATGCTGGGCAGGTGACAGAAGATGAGGATGTTTGGACTATGACAAGTATATAAAGTTTACTGCCTTCCCCAGAGCTGAGTCCTAAACCTTCCAGTTCTTCAGAAATGATAATTCTCTCCATTTTGGAGATGATGTCAGTAGCACAGAAAAAAGCTGATCTTCTGTTGCTTCCCCATTTGATCAAGGTAAAGGGTATTACACAGACATTGGCTCAAGGCCAAGAGACAGCAGAGGGGTTGGTCAGTCACCCAGTGACCTATGGTTTCATCGGGTAGTTACAAGTTCACTCATCTGTTTGGCCTCTTAATCCTCCTAATCCTCCTAATCCTTGGGAGCATCTCAAGTAGGGATTTCCACAATTACTTGGTTTAGCATCCCAGTCAAGACACTTGATGCTATGGAACTTAAAGCATGTAACTTAAATACCATAACTTCACATGCCAACCTTTTCTCAGCAGTCTCCTTTAACCTTTTAAGGGTGGGATCTTTGTCACCAGCTGCTTGCAGAGACTCCTGGAGGCCTAAGTCAAGACAGCAAGAGACTTGTTCACACTGTCGATGACACTGTAGGCTGAGCTGCTCCTTTTATATTGAGGTGCTGCTTTGGATTCTTCTAAGGTCTTGGTGGATGACAGCAAATACCTATTGAGGGTGCCCCTGCTGGATTCAGAATTCTTGTTTGTCAGCTTAATACCTTTGGTGGCCTCTCGAGATCTGAGAGATCAGAAGCACAGGTTATTGGCCACTGTTTCAGGCCTGGCTAAACAGGCAAAGAAGTACAATCAGCCTGAGCAGTGTGTGGGTCCACTGCTTAAAGCAAGTCCAAGCAGAACCACCATAGTCCTTTTACAAAATTTTCCTGCCATTCTTTCAATAAACAGGGCAGCTGTAAGGGTAAGGGCAGGAAGTTTACCCCACCTCCTCAAGGAGGGATGTAGTAGGCCCTAAGGAGTCACTCACTCTCCTGCCAAGCCCCCCTCTTACCAACATCCCAGTAGGTGCCAGACTGGGCTGCTTTTTGGAGGCCTGGACAGACCTAATGCATGGATCGTCTCCACATAAGAGAGGGTTATTGGCTTTGCTTCCGGTACCTTCCACCTCTTTCAAGGACTCCCATGTATTTTCACCTGACCAATCTGGAATCTTGAAGGAAAGAGGTGTATACCCTTTTAAGGAAAGGGGCGATAGAGAGGGTGTTAAACACTCAAAGCCTGGGATTCTATTCCTGGATCTTCCCGGTGTCAAAAATAGGGGGGAAAAAGTTGCCTTACCATTGATTTTTCCTCCTTAAACAAGTTTATTCAGGAAGAGCTTTTCAAGAGAGTGTCAACCTCAGTCAGGAATGCCATAAGGTGGATTGACTGGGCAGTCTCCATAAACCTTCCGGATGCTTACCTACATATCCCATCTTTTTTCGTATGGTTCTGTCTGGACAAGAAGGTCTTTCAGTTTTGATCTCTTTCCTTCAGCATAGCTTCTTCACCCAGAATCTTTACTAGGGTGATGGGAGTTGTAGCGGCTCATTTAAGATCATTTGGAGTTCCTGTCATTCAGTATTTTGACAACTGGTTGATATGCAATGTCCTCGGACATATTTTACCCTGACACTTGTCTCTCTGTTTGGAAGACTGTGACTTGTCTGGTTTTAGTCTGCAATCTAGAGAAGTAAGATCCGAGTCCTTTTCAAGATTTCATGTTCTTGGCGATGAATTTCCTCGTAAGGGATGGTTTGCGGTTCTTCCAACAGGAGCCTTCACAATAAGAGTGCTCGAGAAGACTTCACTCTCTGCTCATCACTACCTCATTCTGCTGGAGACCCTGAATGCGTCAATGGATTTAGTTCTCCAAGGAAGACTTCATATGAGGCCTCTCCACTTTCTATTGCTAGCAAATTGGAG
Organism: Margaritifera margaritifera; assembly: GCA_029931535.1. Classification (NCBI taxonomy): domain Eukaryota; kingdom Metazoa; phylum Mollusca; class Bivalvia; order Unionida; family Margaritiferidae; genus Margaritifera; species Margaritifera margaritifera. The sequence continues at coordinate 2,961,573 of JAQPZY010001652.1, read as the reverse complement.
ACCTCATAGGGACCCCTTTTGAGCTCGGATTCCATTGGGCTCCAAATATTGTCACCACCACAGATGGTGGATCAATCAGGACAGGTTTCTGGTGGGAGTTCTGATATATGCCCAAGAACTTCAGTTCTTCCTGTATACTGACGCCCCAGATTTGGACTGGTACACTCACCTAGTGCCAGAGCGACTGTGGTCCAAGCAGAATTCTGCCCCACACATCAACGCAATTGAAATCCTACACATCAACAAAATTGAAATGCATGCCTTGTTTTTAGCACTTCAGGGGTGCATCAGTCTCATAAGGCACAATTGTGTTATGGTCGTCACAGACAACACAACGGCAGACACCATGGATACACTCATGCCCCTTTTGCTTTTAAGTCTGGAACCTCCAATGCAGCCTCGGAGAGGATCACTCAGAGTTTACCACATTCCAGGCAAAAGGAATATTCCAGTCTCACTATTAATTGGTGCAGAGAATTTCTTTCAGCTGTGGGAGAAGCAAATGGTAGACTTGTTTACAATGAGACTTGACAACAAGCTACCATTTTATGTTGCCCCAGTGCCAAATCAGAGTGCAGGGGGCAGATTTGAATCTTTCAGTCTGATGTGAAATCAACTGTACATTTATGCTTTCTCACCTTTCACAATAATCCCTTTAGTTCTTCGCAGAGTCTGGTTTATTGACATCGTGGCTCATCTTGATAGCTGCCCCCCCCCCCCCCCCGGTTCAACAAGGGTCTGCTGTGGCAGCACAGAGGGCTCCTCTTTCACAACAATCCACAAATGATCTGTGCACCAAGAGCAGAGTTGCAGACTGCACCAGTCAAAGGTTTACGATGTCGAGTGGAAAATCTTCTATAATTGGTGCAGTCAACAGGGCATTGATCTGATCAGCCCCTCTTTAACCACAGTTGCAGATTTTCTTCTCTTTCTTTCCAAAGAAAAGGATTGTTCAGTTTCCACCATTATGGGCTATAGAGCAGGCCTCTCTAACAAGTTTTAAATGGGCTCCACCATTGGGTCAGACCCTCATTTCTCAGAGCTTATCAGGTATTTTGAGCCTCAGAGTTTCTCCCTCAAAAATGCCTAGGTGGAACCTTTCATGTGATCTTAACCGCCTTATGAACCTCTGAATGAGGTTTCTTTTGAGAATCTCACATTAAAGCCAGTTTTCCTTTAATTAGCATCGGCTAGGAAAAGAAGTGAAATTCATTCCTTGTCAGTGGAAGAGGGTTGCCTTTGTTTCAGTGGCAGTTGCGACTCAGTTTTTCTTCTGTGCCAACCTGATTTTCTGGCCAAGATTCAGCTCCTGAACCAATTCAAATCCATAGTCTCCGTGGTATTTGTGTTAGGAATGATCAAGATAGACTTCTCTGTTGGGTCAGATTCTTACATTTTTTTTGGGCTAAAATCAAACGAGAAAAGGAATGGTAGGAAATGTCTCTTTATCCCTCTCAAAGGTACTTATTATGTTTCAGAAGCCACCTTTTCTAGGGGATTAGTTGGACTATCATAAGAACCTTTCTTTTTGGTATTCTCATTCCACTTTCTCCTCATTCTACCTTCATTTGATGGTGCACCAAAGTGACGGCATTTATGCATTATGTCTGATTGCATACCAGCCAAACATTCCAATTCTATCAGAATTATTCTGATTATAAAACCAATATTCCAAATTCGGAATTTGAAACCAGAAATTCCGAAGAAACAAAAAAAAGATCATTCACTAAAGTTGTGTTCATTGTCATGGGTACAACCATATTTACCATTGAATCTTGCTCTTGCTTGCTTGAAACAAGATGTGCTGGATGTCATGTGACTTTCTGTTTTACCCAGCACATGAGCAGTCAAACATTAATTTTCCATGTGTTTGACTTGGATCATGCTCTGATAATCATGCTGCAGGCAGATAATGAAGCAAATAGGACACTTCAGCTGAAGACCAAGAAGTGTGTCAAGGCAAAGCAGAAATACTGCGATGAATACGTTAGTATGTTTCCGGATGTCATAAGCGGTTCTCGAGAGAATTACACTTTTTGCAGGTTTATAGGCTGGATATATCGCCATTTGCTATGGAGCGGTAACTGATATTAGGAAATATTTTAGCGGTAACTGATATTAGGAAATATTTTAGCTCCAAGAAACACTTATCCTACAGAAAGGCAGTTGAGAGCAATGAGAAAATGGTTTTTCAGCATTCCAAATGCTAAATTCAATTTCGGCCAGGGGGGCTTCTGGGTTCACACACACATGCACACACACACACACAAAAGTTGGCAGGTATGCGATCATGTCAGCTCAACAAGTCATCTTCCAGTCTGCAGTAGCATCCTACTGGAAAAAGATTATCAGTTTTTCTTGACAGCTAGACGTAGTAACATCCTACAGGAAATAGATGATAAGTTTTTCATGATGTCTATTATGGGGCCATCAGCCTCCATCCAAGCTGGAAATCAGCAATGTAACAGTAGCTATTAAAATGTAGGGGTTATTTTGTGAGGCTAAAACTAATTATGTAAAACTTACCCACTATTATTACTGGTTTCCCTCCTCCCTCCCTGCTCTGATGTCTTGTAGTCTTGGTACGAGTCAAAGAAGGACAAAATTCCAAATGAATGGAATTGATTAAGGCATCAGACTGGGACAGTGTTGTTTTTATTGTAGACTTCCAATTACTAACTGGAGGAGGGAATTTTCACCTTGGACTGGGGACTAGTGCCAGGAAAAGAGATAGCAATGTCATAATAGTAGGTAAGTATTACCGAATTAAAATTAGTTTTACCCCCCCCCCCCCCAAAAAAAAAAAAATACATTTCAGTTATTGACCACATACCTTGACCGAAGTTTGTGGAGGGCTTGCACATGAGGTGGAAGATACGTATTGATTTGGGGATCAAAAGGTCAAAGACCAGGGTCATTGTGGCTCAAAGAAAAAGTGGTTCCTTAACAAGACTTTGTGTATAACTTGCACTTGGTGTAATAAAGATACTGTACCTAATAGAATATGGAGTCTGAAGGTCAGAGGTTACAGGCATAGTAAGTCTGATAAGAAAATTATGGTTTCTGCACATTAAGTTTAATTCAAAACCACATACCATGACCAAAGGTCAATCTCATTGAGACTCAGTGGTTAATAATCTCTCTAGTCAACCATACCCTACTAGTACCTACATAGAAGACTAATAAATACTAATAAATACTATGCCATTCACAGTACTCTTATTGTGTTTTTTTTCATCCAGGTAGCCAGTCACTTCTTAACTCTGGTAGCAGCTCTGGTCACCACTCGTCCTCTTCACAAGCTCAGTTGACCAATCACCTGGCTGCAGCCATTCCCTCTCTCCTTGCAGCAGGGGCACAGAATCAGCTTCTGGGGCTCAGCTCACAGGTCAGTGTCTGTTCTTTTACAGCTTTATGTCTTTGTCAGTACACCTGTCTGTTTGTCTAATTACCCAGCAGCAATAAGACCCTCCCACCTGGCACAGGGGGTACAGAACCAGTTCTTTGGGTACAGAGCACAGTTCAGTGTCTGTTTCTCAGTCTGTTTGTCTGCCAGTCTGTATATCAGAGCATGTATGTCTGTCTATATATCCAGTCTCAAGGAGGCAAACATCCCTCATCACTGCCAGGGCAGGGGCACAGGATCAGTTCCTCGGACGTTGCTCATGGTTCATTATCTGTCTGCCATTTTTCTGTCTGCCTGTATCCATGTATGTAAGTATGTGTGTATGAATGTCTGCCTATCATTCTGTTGCCAAATCTGTCTGTGTCTCTGTTTATCAGCCTGTCTGTGTCCAAGTATTTGTCAGCAGATGTCCCGTTATCATGGCAGCATGGACCAGAACCATCTGCTGGGTTTCTGCTCATAAGGCCTTGTCTGTCTGACCAGCAATCTGCCTGCCTTTTTTGATTAGGTCTGTTTCTTCACTTTGCAGAATATGTCCTCCCTGGACTGGCTTTCATAGACCTTTCACAACCTGAGTATGTGCTCAACTCAGAATTTTTATAAATTAAAATGTAAAGTCAATCGCTCAATGCAAGGCCCACAACAGCTAACTAATTTTAAAAATGTTGGTTTAATGCAGTTAACCATTGTTATTTGCAAATAATCAGCATGCAATATTTGAGCTCAATTTTTACTCAAAGTTGAGAAGTTGAAACATTTTATGAAAGCAATGCTAGGTCGCAGGATCACAAAACCAGCTACTGGGTGATAGCTCTCAGATCATTGTTTCTCTCTCTCTCTCTCTCTCTCTCTCTCTCTCTCTCTCTCTCTCTCTCTCTCTCTCTCTCTCTCTCTCTTCCCCCCCCCCCCCATGATTTCTTAATGATATTTTAGCATCTTGAAATTTTTTGCAGTTTTAACTTTTTTTTGGCAGGTATTGGCAGCCACAACCAATTTGTCACATGTTACCTCATCAAGTGCTTCCTCTCATTCCACTCAGTCTTCTAATCACATGACCCACTCCACCAATCACACGCAAGCAGGGCAGTCCCTGGTGACAGGGATGCAACATTCTAGTCACAGTACACAGTCTGCTTCCCGTATCACCACCCACAGCCATAACTCTACCTCCATTGATGGTCTACCGCCCAATGTCAGTCAGCTTCTTCCAAGTAAGAACATATTACAGACATTGTCTGCTTTTATTTGTTGCCTTTTTTTGATGATGGTTTTATAAAAAATTAAACAGTAAAGGGAGTTGCATTAGTGCTTTTTTTTGTTTAAATTTTTAAGAAAGTTGAATAGTTTTTATGTTAAGCAAGCTTCGGCTTGCAGAAATGATTGTATAAATTTCATAAAATTTTATATCACATTGAACAGAAATGTAAAGATTCTGTTTGTTACATTAACACCTCAATAGTCTTACCACTTAAATTTTAGTGTATTGGAATGACGCATTTTACCCTTTTACCTTGTGTTATGTCATGACCTGATTTTTATATGCGTAAAATGGAAAACACTGGGAATTGCATTTTTTATGATGTCAGTCTGTTCCCAATTTCCACATAAGAATTTGAGTTCTCCACCATCTACCATTTCCACACAATAATTTGAGTTCTCCACCATCTACCATTTCCAAGCTTATCAATCTTGGGTCAGAATTATGTCAAAGTTCAAGGTCGCTGTGACTGAAAAAAGAAACGTGGTTTATGCACAATAACATTAGTTCTATATCACAGACCTGGACCAAACTTTGTGGATGGCTTGCACTTGGGTTAAGGAAGATGCCTATCAATTTTGAGTTTAAAAGGTAAAAGCTCATGGTCAATGTGACTTTAAGAAGAAAAATGGTTTTTGCACAAAAATGTTAGACCTTCATCACATAACTGGGCCAAACTTTGTGGATGGTTTGCATGTACTTGCGATAAGGAAGACGCCTGTTGGTTTGGGGGTAAAAAGGTCAAAGGTCACTGGCTGAAAATGGTTTCTACACACAAATTTCAGTTCTCAGCCATGTACTGTCACCAAAGTTTATGGATGTTTTACTCTTTGGGTAAGAAAGTAACCTATTGATTTAGAGATTAAAGATCAAGGTCACTGTGACTGAAAGAATAAAAATGTTTTTTGCGTAATAACTTTAATTCTAGACCATGTATCTTAACCAAAGTTTGTGGATGGCTTGCACTTAGGCTGAAAAAGAAACATGTAGATTAAGGGTTCCAGAGGTCAAGGTAATGAAAAGTTTAGTAAGAAAACATTCGTTTCTGCACAGTAAGTTTTGTTCAAGATCGCATACCATGCCAAAAACTCCAGCTTGTTTAGACCCATTGGTAAGTAATTTCCAGAGTCAACCGTCCTTGTATCTGCATAGAGGACTATTAAACATTGAGTGGGCATATATTGTACTGTTCATTAGGGGTGAAATAGTTCACTGATGCATCGATAATTTTGCCATTTCAACACACACATCGATACAAAAGGTGAAGAATCAAAACTTATACAAATTACTTTATTCTTCAGCAGTCATGAATAATCTTGAGTCATTTGCCTTTTTATTCATTAAATTAAGAATTCATCAGAGTGAGCTATTGTGGCAGTTGTTTTGCAAATCAAATGACATGGTGACCAAGATGAGGCCCGCATCCAATCAAATGCCTCGAATGGACAAAAAGTTTAAATCAGAATCACCAACAACTAGCAGGTTGTCTTTTTGGACATGTTTTGGTTATCCTGTCTATGATAAGAATGGCGTCAGAACAGCTGATAAGTCTAGATCTGTCTGCAATATCTGTTACACATGTTTTGAGCATACTGGAAATATTACCACTCTACCAATGACAGTCCTTCTAAAGATGACTAGACCTTCAAGTTGATATGTGTATCGATACTGTATCATGTCATTCTTTGTGCATTGTGATACGTATTGATACACTGCACAAGCATATCATTTCACCCCTACTGTATGTTCATGGCACTCTTTTAATGGATATAATTTCTCATGGTTTTGAAAAAAAGATACATTTTAATTGATACTTCAGTGATGGATAAGGAAAGGAAGCCATATTGTTTCCGCAGAAGGATCATTATTTGCTGGGTCTTTATATTTGTAGTTTTATAGCAACCACAAAATCCATGAAAAAATTGTACCACATGAAAAATAGTGAATTTACAGGTAAGATGGGTTTATAATACAGCAATGTCATGTGTAAGATCAAATTTATTTCTGTGATATTGTCAGCTGCTTTGATATTTATATGGTGAAGACATTTAATCCAGAGAGCAAGATTTAACAAGCACTTGAACAAATTAAGCCTAGTTTGTACAAGGGTAGAAAAGAAAGTTTTGGTTTCCTGGATTTAAAATTAATCTTTTAAAGAAATCCTAGGTCTTAAACCATTGTTGATCTTTGTTGCTGTGGTATGAAATAATTTTTTGAAACCTGTCTGATGTCATCATGTTCTTTTCTGCTTCATGTGGGGTTATGAGAGTAAAAATGGTGAGCTTAATATTGTGGGTTTTTTGCAGTGATATTAAATTATTTAATTTATGAATGAAAACTTCATTATTTTTATGTTTCTGGTGCAATTGATAATGATTATAAAGGTTCATATTTTTACTGTTATAACAGAATGAGAAATTGTATCTTTTTGAAAGAAGTTCACAACCTCTTTATGTATATATTTCCATAAAACAAAGATCTATCATCTGTACTCTCAGATTTCTGTACTAAGACTAGCATATATTTTCTCTCTCTCTCTCTCTCTCTCTCTCTCTCTCTCTCTCTCTCTCTCTCTCTCTCTCTCTCAGTGATGTTTTTTTTGCAGATCAAAGATAGTAACAAGGAGCAATAAATGTAGATATATTGTATATAGGTTTATTTTTTACACCAGACACAGTGGGTAATTCCACAGAGAGTACCACAGTAGATGGTATTAACTTGGACGAGATCAAAGAGTTTGCAAAGCAATTTAAGATCCGGCGTTTGTCCTTGGGCCTGACCCAGACTCAGGTAGGACAGGCCCTTAGTGCTACAGAGGGACCTGCCTACAGCCAGTCAGCCATCTGCAGGTAACCTTGGAAACAATATCTTTTATATTTATTGCCTTGGCTTTAAAGCATAGGCCTGATGTATCATGTATGTCATCAGTTACAGTGTTGTCATTGTTGTAATAGATCTGATATTAGTATCATGTATGTCATTGTTGTCATATGCCTGATATTAGTATCATGTATGTCATTGTTGTCATATGCCTGATATCAGTATCATGTAGGTCATTGTTGTCGTATGCCTGATATTAGTATCATGTATGACATTGTTGTCATATGCCTGATATTAGTTCATTTATGACATTGTTGTTGTATGCCTGATATTAGTATCATGTATGTCATTGTTGTCATATTCCTGATATTAGTATCATGTATGTCATTGTTGTCATATTCCTGATATTAGTATCATGTATGACATTGTTGTCATATTCCTGATATTAGTATCATGTATGTCATCGTTGTCATATGCCTGATATTAGTATCATGTATGTCATCAGTTATAGTGTTGTCATTGTTGTCATAGATCTGATATTAGTATCATGTATGTCATTGTTGTCATAAGCCTGATATTAGTATCATGTAGGACATTGTTGTTATATGCCTGATATTAGTATCATGTATGACATTGTTGTCATATGCCTGATACTGGTATCATGTATGTCATCAGTTAGTGTTGTCATTGTTGTCATAGGTCTGATATTAGTATCATGTATGTCATCAGTTAGTGTTGTCATTGTTGTCATAGGCCTGATATTAGTATCGTGTATGTCATCAGTTAGTGTTGTCATATGCCTGATATTAGTATCATGTATGACATTGTTGTCATATGCCTGATACTAATATCATGTATGACATTGTTGTCATATGCCTGATACTAGTATCATGTATGTCATCAGTTATAGTGTTGTCATTGTTGTCATATGCCTGATATTAGTATCATGTATGTCATCAGTTACAATGTTGTCATTGTTGTCGTAGACCTGATATTAGTATCATGTATGTCATCAGTTACAGTGTTGTCATATGCCTGATACTAGTATCATGCATGTCATCAGTTATAGTGTTGTCATTGTTGTCATATGCCTGATATTAGTATCATGTATGTCATCAGTTACAATGTTGTCATTGTTGTCATAGACCTGATATTAGTATCATGTATGTCATCAGTTACAATGTTGTCATTGTCAGCATCTTGCCACAAATAAAATATAATTGGAAAATTAAGCGATACTTACCAAGTTGATGTTTGATGATAATTTCATGGAACCATTATTATACCCTTAAGGATCACATGAGATGACCCATAGGTCACATGACTTTTCAGTCTTTAGAGAGGTCACAGGATACATGATGTAGTGAGACAGGGAGGGTGGGTGGGCATGTGATCCCTAAGGGTACTACATGTTCAATGAAATTATCATCAAACTTCAAATTGGTAAGTATCATTTAAATATGCAATTTCATTGAACTTTCCGTACCCTAAGAGACCCCACAAGATGTTTAGAGTGTATCCTGTGACAGAAGCATAGTAGAGTAAAAAAGTGAGTTACTGCACATTGAAAAACATAAGAATTTATTATGCAGACAAATTCAACTGAACAAGGTAAATGCATGTAATGAATTGAGTTTCAATGGGTTGGAGCTGTTTCTAACAGTTTTTCACTGAATGTCAAGTCAGATGTGATAGGTTTCTGATAATATTTCCAAAACATAGAGTCTTTACTCCAACCAGCTGTTTCTAATATTGTAGACACAGGTACCTTGGCTGAGAAAGCAGCACTGTTGGATGCCATTCTTGTACTGTGTGGGGTAAAAATGTCAGTACTGATACCTGCAGCCTGCAAGGTGGAATTTAGCCATCTTGAAATGGTGTCCCTGCTCACTGCCCGGAAAGGGGCCTGGTAACTAAGAAAAAGTTTGGTTTCATTATTCCTAATACTGTTTGTCCTAGCTAAATATTCTACAAGGGTAGTGACTGTACGAAGTCGTCTGTGTGGCACAAATGCTGCAATGCGAATTTCACCCAAATGATTTCCTGCACATGATTGCTGAAGAAGATCACTGATTCTATACATAACTCTGTTCTTATTTACATCCAAATTAAGGGTTTGCCCTCTTTGCCCAGAAAGCAATGCCAGAATCATAACCAATTTGTGTGAGAGAAATTTCAAGGAAAGTTTATGAACAGGTGAAAGAGATTGTAAGTATCTTAGCACAATATCAACATCCCATATGACTACATTCTTGAGTAAATTAAGTCTCTTGTTAATCACACCTCTCATAAAATGTCTAAGTAGTGGGTGTTGAGAATAATTGGAACCATCTGACAAAACTAGAACTGTGCTAATAGCAGATTTGGCTGTATTTATAGCACTATGTACTAATATGTTATGAAATAGCATAGCTAAAAATTCCAAAACAAAATTTACAGATGAGCAAAATGGATTAATCTGTTTTTGGTCACAAAAGCACATCCATCGCTGGAGATCCATCCAATATTGTAACTGTGTTGATCGTCTCCAAATGGAGCATAAAATATCGGTAACTGTCTGCGATAGGTTTCTTTTTCCATAGCCTTCCTGATAACCGAAACACTCCCAAACGGAGCTTTTTCAATGGATGCATTATGGTGGGGTCGTGTGGAAGAAACAGAATCTCTGATGTTTTGGGCATTATGTACAACTGATCTGACACAAGAGACAGTAGTTTGGGGAACCATGGCTGAGTACTTCAGATTGGTGCAACCATCACTGCCTCACCCTCCTCCAATTTCTGTAGAACTCTGAGAATTACACTGAAAGGGGGAAAAGCATATGATAGAGTGAAATTACTCCAAGGTAAAGAAAAGGCATCAACAAGTGAAGCTTGAGGATCTGGTTTGTATGAAATATGTCTTGGCAGTTGACAATTTAGTCTTGAGGCAAAAAGGTCAATATCACATTTACCAAATGTATGTTCAGTTTTCTGGAAACTTTGAGGCCTCAACATCCATTCAGAATAAAAGTTTAACTTGCGCAATTGAAAATCAGCCTCCATGTTCGATATGTCTGGTCGGTGACAAGCACTGAGCCATATATCCTTTGCTCTACACCATTACCATATTTCAAAAAAATCAGATCCTTCAATTTCCCAACCCTACCCCACCATTTTATTAATGTACTAAACTGCAACAGTATTGTCCATAAGCAGTCTTGCATGTTGACCCTTAAATCCTGAGCTAGAAGCATTGTAAAGTGAAAAAATATGCTTTCAGTTCAAGGAAATGAAAGTTATTACACAGTCTTTCTTATGATGTCCAGTGGCCCCCCACTGATAAGTTAGAATCATAGTTAAATCCACCCCACCCAATATTAGAGCTGTTACTACTTAGAACCATGTAAGGCTGGGGTACAGAAACAGGGTGAACAGCAAAATGCACATTTTGAATCCACCAGTCTACAAGTTCGCAACCTTTGTCGCTCAAAACCATGGGACTGTCAAAATCACCCCTATGTAATTTTAAATTGTGGTCATTATTTATGTCAGGAGTTTTGTAGTACAGGGGAGCTTATGGCACTCCAGGCTCACTGGCAACCATTTTCCCAATCAACCAAGTGAAATCCCGAATGGGAAAGGAAAGTCGCCTCTGCAACTGCTGGCAGTCAGATACCAAGCTATCAGCCTTTTTTTGTGTAAGGTGCACAGTGATATCAACAGAATTAAGGATGAAAACCACAAACACAATAACTTGAGTTGGAGCGAAAATAGATTTATCCTAGTGAATAGTGAATCCCAAGTTGTCCACTAAATGTACAGGGTCTTGAAGATTTCGCACACAGTCAATGAATGTGTCTGCCTGCGGTAAACTGTCGTCAATGTACACTACATTACAATGGCCAAGTTTGCACAGGTATGCAAAAATTGGCTTTAATAACTCTGTGAAAACACGAGGAGCAGAGGACAAGCCATTGGGATGGCAAGTGAATTAATAAACTGTGTTATCCCAACAAAACCTTAAGTAAGGTCTGTGCCAAGCATGTATGGGAATAGAATAGTATGCATCTTTAAGTTAATAGAAGCAAACCAGCAGTCTATTTTCATTAGATTGATTGCTGAATGTAAAGTTTCCATTTTAGAATTATGTTTTTTTATGTATTGATTCAAATGTTTGAGGTTAAGAATTAATCTGTGTGTACCATCCTACTTGGGTCTTTGAAATATGCCAGAGAGATAATTTTGTTGACAAGTTGGACGAGGGGCTGACAACTTTTTTTCAAAATCAGCTTACAGACTTCCCATGTTAAAAAAAAACTAGATTCTTTGTCACTGAAGTTGTTTTGAGGGTGAAAGGTATTTCATTGGAAACGAGTCAAATTTAATTTTATATCTCAGTAAAGTCTTTAAAATCCAAGTGTCAGAAATAAGGTTTTTCCAATTCTAGAAAAATAACGCAGTTTTGCCAGCAATGCAATTGGCAGGAGTGTTAATAACACTGGAAAGAAAATCCATATTCAGCTGGGAGGTAAGGTCAGAAGTATCCATACAAGTACTTACAGAAAAGGCATCAATGGTGGCAGCATTTACTGCCAAGCCAAGTCCTGCCCCCATTTGGTCTGCTTCTTCTTCAACCATAGAACTTTTTTGTGGTAATGGTAGATTGGATTGTTGGAGCCCAGACTGGGTTGATTTGGTCCTTAAAAAAGGCTTGTTGTCACGGCTTGGTGAAGATTTGTGGGAAAAGCTCTTTAAAAAAAGGCTTGCCTGACACTTTCTGGCCAAGTCATTGGGCCTCATTTATAACATTCATCTGTGCACCTAGGTCATCCTTAAATATGTTGTCAGTCATTGAGTTATTACATGAACACAGCTGATGACAAGTTCTGTTCAATCTCAGTTTTATAAAATCTTTCCTGACCTTACTAGATGCACATAAACTGTTAGTGAGAAGGCAAAAAATGTCACTTGCCAAAGCACTACATTTGGACACCTCTAGTGGCCTGTTACTTTCTTTATTTGTAAGAAAAAGATCCATCAGGGATACAAGGGGAATGATGACATTGACCATAAGCCCCAGAACTTTTGAACCTGTAGGTCAAGAAACCTATTATGGTATGACATTTTTGGCCAAATTTCCTTATTTACTTTCGGCACTGTTAAATTCATACAGTTCTTTGGCCGTAAGTACTGGTATGATAACTGCTTCATCATCTCTGCCGACACTTGAGTGCAAATGGCAGAATTCACAACACAAGCCGATTTTTCAGAAACTGCAGGCCCTGTCCAATCATGGAGTTGATAGAACTGTGACAACTCTGCCACAAAATTCATGAGGAGCCTTCACCAAGTTCACTTGCGATGCTTTCCACAAAGAGGCCTTGTAATTCATCCCCTGGTGTTGCCGAGCCATTATCTTTGCCAAGGGGGGATTCCTCATCACCATCATCAATTTGTAATATTTTAAGTGCCTGCTTGTGTGAGCACTTTTTAAATCATGTTACAGCCAACATTTGGCTTTGAAGTGACGCCACATTACTAGACAGTTTTTGTAAGAGATCAGCTTGTTGCTGCCACAACTGTTTGCTGCACACTGTTTATTTATCTGGTCTGCAAGTGACCATGTGTCTGTCATGTGACACTCGTTTGACGTCACTTGACGCAAAGAGGGCGATCCTAGCCCTGCAGCCGTTGATCGAAATGACTGCTCTGCAGCCCCATGAGCTCCAACAGCATCGACACTAGATATGGTTGCGGTGGGTTTTCTACAAGAGCGAAAACCTTTATCCACTTATAGGTGCTCACTGTTGGCCAAAATTTCTTGCAAAAGTCCATGTGCAACTGGAGGCTGGCTTTCAGTTTTGTTCACAGGCAGCACATCGTCCACCATTGTGGTTACAGCCCTGACCAGTGCACTGAAAATTGATATAGGAAGGAATCACTATAAACTCAGTCCAATATAAAGGAAACAGTTACTCATCTGAGTCCAGTCTTTGACACGAGTGTTGAAAACGCGAGGAAAACACTGAACACAAGGAAAACCTACAAGAACTTTGCTAGTAGCTAAAAACATGAACTGACCATCACTTTTTGGACTTGTGTACTGACCAGTTGCATGACCTTGTTAATTCTAAAAATTGGAGAATTTTAGACACAGCTTGAATTTTTGAATTTATTATTGTTAGGAGAGTATGAAGTTGTTATGAGAGTATGAAGTTGAGAGTGTTTTTAATGCTAAAGAAGAATTTAGTATTTCCCTGCAATTTAAAAGTCTTCAAATCTTCCACATAAATAACATGCCTTAACTGTCTACCAGTTATCTACAATCTGCTCTGTTTGACACAAACTGTTGCGATGAAATACACCAGATAAATCCAGTTGATGGATAAGCAATTTAACTGTGAATGGATTTCAGTTGACTTCTCTGTTTTATGGCATCATATTCCTGTGATAGCTAACTGGAAGTTGGTTGGTTGATTGATTGATTTATTGATTGATTGATTGGTGTTTAATGGCACACCAGAACATGAATGAATATTTAGTGCCGAGGCAATACAAGTGAAGTGCCTTGTCCAGAGACACACCACGGCATCTTACCCGAGCTGCTCTGGGAAGGATTTGAACCCAAAAGCCACTGATTGTGAATCTGGCACACTGATCAGAGAGTCACTGCAGCTTCTCTAGGGGAGTTGGGTATATGAAATTTGACTGTTTCTGGAAAGACTAGGCTATTTATGGAAGTTTGATTTACTGTACACCACAAAATTTTTGCAGTTCTTTCATTTTCACTATTTGAAAGTAGATCATTCTTACCAACTCTGGGGAGCCAATTTAACATTTTACAACAATGTTCTACGTGACTTGAGTGCCAAAATAAGTCTGCGTGAAAGTTTCCTTTGATATAATATTACCTTTGAACACAGAAAAACATAGCAATTCTGGGAATTTAGTATATCCTGCACTGGATTTATGCAGTGATACAAGCAATATTTGTTTTAAAAATATGGTGTCACTTGTATATTTTTCAGTTTATTTATGTATGTGATACTATCATGCTACACTATGGCTCCAGCTCTAATTGATGGATAGTTACAGATAGTCATTCACTTGCCTTCTGAATACCACATATGGGGAAATGTCTGCATTGGTACATTTTGTTGAATTTGTGATTTTAGAATATTTTGCATATTTAATTTTGTGATTTGGTGTCACACATTCTTGCAGAATTTCCACCTGTCTAAATTTTCTCGATTGTTGATTTCTCCGCAAAAGTAACAAAAACATAAAACTGTAAAAAAATTTCATGTCTATTACTCAGATCTTTCAATAATTGCAGGTTCGAAAAGCTGGACATTACTCCCAAAAGTGCCCAGAAGATCAAACCTGTTTTAGAACGATGGATGCAAGAGGCAGAGGAGAGGTACAAAAATGGGGTGCAGAATCTCACAGATTTCATTGGCAGTGAGCCTTCAAAGAAGCGAAAGAGGAGAACATCATTTACACCACAAGCTTTAGAAATTCTTAACCAGTTCTTTGAAAGGAATACACATCCATCAGGTGAGTTCAAAATGTACACTTGTAACCTGTTAAAGGCAGGACATGACTCACTAAAATTCAGTGATATTGATGAACTCCAGTATAATATTGGATGTGTGTTTAAGGTAAGAATGGTGGTTGATTAAAGGTTTGTAGCCTTTTTGTCTTTTAAACATTACAACTTTCCTCTTTCATGTAATAGGTATATACAAATATACATTTTTTGAAAGGTTATAAAATAGCAAGCATAGTAAATCATAATTAAACAAAAAAATTCTCCAAGGAAAAGAAATATTTGTAATCAGTTTTTAGCTCTACTGGTGAGAAGGGCTTATGGAATGGTAAAAACCATTAAATCGGACAAAGTTGATAAACTAAAACAAATTCAAGGTAGATTCAGTTCTCATTTAAAATCGCCTGATGATTATTATATGTTTGGTCATTAGCCAAACTGGTGGTGGAGAGGTGCTTTTAAGATCAACATGTTACCGTATGTACCTGCTTATAAGTCGAGTCCAAGTGCAAACAACATAGATAAGATTGCACCAGCAGGTCAGGTTCTGTGTTGTTTGTTCTACTGATCATTCCTAACAAACTGTTGCGTTATAAACTGTGAGATATTCCCTAGTCTCTTCGACTTGACCATTTCATGGGGTCAGTGAAGCCACATTCGATATACGAGATCTATCCTTTAAAATTGAATATTTAAAATACAATGTCAACAGTTTTTCACCAGGCAAAATAAAAATTACAAGTATTTGAACATACATTCAGATTTTAAAAAATACTGAGAATTTTGAGAGATAGAACTTTGGGTTTGTGCAGGAAAGATTAAGTTATTTGTGTCATTAATTTTCCATGTTCTAAGTTTTACAGGAATCATATTTTTACAAGTTCTACTGCATGCATATAATTCAGCCAATACAACCTGATGAATTGTTTTCGAGTCATTCACCCTTGGGTAATGTGTACAGCGCTGTTTATGCAATCATCTTAGTCCTATGGACACATTTAGATATTTATTAGATTTGGGCTAACATTTGTGATATGAAATTCCCAATTTTCTCTGTGTTGCTACTGTTCCTAGATACAGACATCTCAAATCTCCATTTTTCTCTCATTCTTTCACATATTGTATTCAAACGTGCAGAATTATTACCTCTGATTTTGTCGATTTTGTAAATAATTGGACCTGAATTGCCTGCAGCAACCAGATACATCCTAAATGTAAAGGTTGCTCAGTGGCAAGTGGGACCATTAGAGTGGTTAATAGCTATCATTAGTGTAATGATCCTAACATGCTTACTTGTACCTGTATAACCATTCAGCCTGTGTCATATGGTTGGGTCTTCTCAGTTCTGTTGTTAGCATTGATAATTTTGTAATACAGTTAATATTCTTTTCTAAACATGCAGCTAGGTTCCAGATGGTATTAAATGAACAGCTCCCACTTTCCCTACCTGCTATTGGGGGCAGATGATCATCAATATGACAATTATCCCATCTTAAATCTTTAAACTAAGTCTCAAAAAGTTAAATTTACAGAATTGCTTTTCAATCTTTGAACAAAGACACACCTACATGAAATGCACGTCCCTTTCTTTTCATATTGGTAAATTCAGCATTTTTTTTAAAAAGGGATATATGTCAGGCTATTGTCAATTACAAGATCAGTCAAAGAAAATATGTGTTGAATTCAGATTAGTATGAAAACAACTTCCACAAGTAAACAGTAGTTTATTTATCTTTAATTTTCAATTGCTAGGTGCTGAAATGACGGAACTAGCAGACAAGCTGAATTATGACCGAGAAGTGATACGGGTTTGGTTTTGCAACAAGAGACAAGCACTCAAAAATACCATTAAGAAGTTAAAACAAGAGACGCCGTGATTGACCTCACCATGTCATTCCATCTCATTGTTGGAAACTATATTTCTCTTTTTGGCAGCAGCCATATTTGTTGTGAGTAGTGCAAGGTGCATAGCGGTTCAAGAAGGGTTACTGCTGTGAGTAGTGCAAGGTGCATGGCAGTTCAAGCAGGGTAAAGTGTAGGGCATTATACTAGGGCAGGCCTCTAGTAGCTTCATATATATGATCAGTGTAAAACAGTCCGACTTGTGTTAAAAGGCTTCCTTTAGGACAGGGCAAGATACTTCCTAATACAATTTACTGCATAATAAAGGTTCCTTTCTTCGATATATGAAACAGAAGGGAACCCAGAAAAGCAATCTGGTTAAAATCAAGATCAAATTGTAATGGAGGGTTTGCACAAATTGCCACACACAGCTAGTCACCACTCGATTGTTACTGCATAGAATTTAGAATAATGAAAACTTGTGCAGCAACTGGTTTCATGTGGCAGACCCTTAAAGAAGATCTGATGAGCACTGATATGAAGTCTTGTTGTCTTGACCTTTTCATTCACCAGTCAAATTACAGATTTTATATAAAGTGTCAGACTCATAATCCAAGGATCACAGTTCAATACCCACCAAGGCCAGGTGACTCCTTATCATGATTTGATTGACTGTTAGACATGGTAAACTACCTAACACACTGATTGACAGGTGAAGCTTAACACCCAGTTGACCACCTGTTGTGTTAAATGGCCATTGAGGGAGGTTAATTATAATTCTATTCAGTACACCACAAGATTGGCCAGTAGATATTGTCTTTTTACACCTGCTTGATATAGTTAGGTAACTAAGTTCTATGTATCTTATGTTAATTGCCACTAACTAGAGATGGACCGGTTTCAGACTTTGGCCTTTAAAAATGCGTTATTGAAACTCATTCAAACATACATCATTGAACAATTAGTGTTGTATGGATTTCTTCGTCTGCCTATGGAATTATCTTTATTTAAACTTTATCATTAGGTTGTCACAAGATTTTGGATTGCTGGTTTTGATCCTGTACAAAGAAAATAGAGACTCGGATAGAATGGATCCCCAGATTTTGTGAGAACTTCCTGAAGATTGCCATCATCATTCAAGATAGAGGGCAGCAAAGATTACTTGCACAGAAATGAAGTCGAAGATTTTCCACAGATAAAGTAGACCATCCAAGAAAAATGTTTCTGTAGAAAACTTGGTTTGAAAATTAAGTGCTCTCAACTGCACGCATCATCAGTGCATCATGTTGTAATGGGTCCTTGATAGATCTGTGTAATTCACAATTTTATCTTTTACAGCATTTGCATTTAAAGCATCTAGATTTGTGATCTTCAGTTTTATGCTCCCAAAAATCATTGTGTTTATCTGCATATGGACCACAGTTTTATTGAAAAGATTTCAATAATTTGAAAAGAATTGGTCAATATCCAATTCTGGTGAATCTCAAAAATTGAATTCCATTCTTTCATAGTATTTCTGCACAAATACCTCAAAACAGATTTACTGGACTTTACATATCATGGCTTTTATTTTTTGTTTCCTAAGCATTTCATGATCTTTTAAAAATCCAACGTTCCTACACTTCCAAAAGAAAAATCCTATATATTTTAAAGACTTGTTTGTAATGTCGTGAAAAAGAATCCATGGAATTTGCAGGTAGTAACTCATGTTGAGGCACAGCTTCGTCAGCAAAATCAAAAGATCAGATATGGAGGAAATCTTAAATTAGCAAATTTGTACGTCTTTTTCTTCAAGAATATGTCTAAATTAAAAATCTGCTGCACCAGTGCAATTTACTCCCATTGAATTCCCAAAATTATGTGCTAACGCTAAGTACGGAATTAGATTGTCCAAAATTACCAACTGCATTACTTCCCTTGACTTACACTCTGTTTGGTGTTATGTGTAAATAATTCTAGGATGAGGCAAGCATTCATTATTGTAGAAGTGTATTGATGGAATGGTCATTTCAAGTGAAAATGAGGGCTTTTAGGTCACAACTAGTGATAAAAACTGAAAAGTGGCAATTGTTTTCTTTACTTACAATTTTATCAAATATTGATCAAGCAATTTAAAAACTCTCCAAGCAGGAAGTATCATTAGGAGCATTGCAAGTAATGTTTATTCTAAATTTGATTCATAGCAACCACAAAATACGCAAAATTTGGTACCCCATGAAAAAGTTCATTCACAGTAATCCATTTGATGGAAAACTGGCAAGACATACAAAGGACATATCACTTAAGAAACAGAATGGTAGTTTTTCTGTAGTCAGGAGGTGAGAAGAATTGATGCACAAATCTGGATCTTGCTTTACAAATTCTGCAGCTGGGAATGTTTTTATGGAGGAGGTAGGCAAGAGAGGGTAACTTTTACCATAGGGGTATTATCTTTTTATGACCATTGTTAAAGTTTCCTGTTCAGTTCATAATTTTGGATATATCATTTTGTTGTAAAATTATAAACACAATAAATTTTGCATCATAAATAAAAATAGATATGAAAATTCTAATGAATTAACAACAGGTTATTTGTTGCAAACGTATAAGGTACAAGTTCCAAAATGACAAGAAGGAGACAGATTCGAGTGTTTAGAGGTCGGAGAAGAGAGCACTAGGGCAGAGAACTGCAAGGCATTAAGGGCAAAAGAGCATTAGGGACATGAGATGATTGCCTCTGTATTTCTAGCTAGCTAGTGCACTGTATATGCCATGGAGGTTAGACATAGGTTGTGTGTGAGAGAGAGAGAGAGAGAAAAGAAATTCATGGTGTTGAAAAGGAGGAAGAATCTAGTCTACTTTTGCCACTTATATTTGTGCAATATTTTGTTAGAGTCAGTAAACATTCTGCCAATTCATATTGGCTCCTTGTTCTAGTTTGCTTAATACATACTTAAAATGCTGTTATTTGTTCATGTCCAGCTGTGACTAGGGAATACCCCAACCTGCCATTACATGCTGCACTATTGGTTTTATGCATGATGTGAAGTTCTGCCAGTACACTATGTGATGATGTATCTGGTTCTTTGGTGTTTGCATTTTTTCTCTTTTGTGTATGGATGGGTGGTTGTTAACGTGTAAATATAGCATAACTTTGGGCATACAGCTCATTGGTTAAGGCAATGAATCAGCTCAGATCAGCTACCATGGTGTGTCTGTGGGCAAGGTACTTTACTTTCCTCGGCACAATATAACCATCAAACCCAAACCAACCTTTTACATGCACAAGTAAATGAATAATCATAAGATTGCAGTTAAGAACATGTTGATGGTTTAAACTCCTCAGGATTGAAAATATTTCTTACACATGCACAAACCAAAAGTTTATCAAGGTGAAATTTCTTGACAGATTTTTAGAGATCTTGATCCATTAGTTGTCACGATACGACAGTATTTCTCTCATGATAAGACCAGGGGCCAATCTAATAAATTTGTTAAAATTAAGATGGTGGGCTTATTATCAAAGATATACAAATAAATATTTGCTACAACTTTTTGCAAAACTTGAGGTAATGTGTTTACAATTAAGCATGAACTTAATATCAATGAATATGATAGATCGTTACACCAATTGCATCATGCATTCAACATGTGATTCATTCTTACTCATTCACAAAGATGTTTTTTGTCGTATAATATTTTAAAAACGTCTCAGGTACAGACATTTGAAAAAGTTGAATTTTCTGTTCATGATAAATCAAAATTGCAAAATAATTGTACATACAGTTCAAACTGAAAATTTTTTGACTCTGTAGTTTGATTCTTTGATTTTTATAATCTGCGAATGTTTACTGACTTTTAATTTAGCTAGCTTTTTGTTCTTTTTTTTCTGTGCTTGTTCATGATTGCTACTGTCTTATTCCTCGTGTTTATTGCCACAGTTTGAAGTGTAATATAAGAGAAACTATGATGATCAAATACATAATTTTTAGAATGTACCATTCTGCACTGTCAGCATATATGCTTACTTTTTACATTTATATTTCAAAATACCCATTGTGCAATTTTGTTTAAGAATTTTAAATTGTGAAAATTTGAAATTGTACAAGCCCACAAGAGTTAATACAAAATCAACAGCTCGAACTATGTCTTTTAAAGGTTGAATTATGAACAATTTTAATAATTTTCATTGTGACCAAAACTACTAAATATGTAAGCATTATTCTATTGATGCGTGTCTTTCCACCAGCACATAATGATATTGACTGTTTACGTTAAGTCCTAAATTATTTATTTGATTTAAAATCTAGTGCATGTTGTTTGCCGGTTGACCAGTCTCATAGCTATGTGGTTTATTTCTTTTCTTTTTTTAAAAAAAACTAGGATAAAAGCAAGCATTTAGCTTATAATTCCCACTTTCCATAATGAAATTACAGGTGGCTTAATAAAGTTCCTGGTTATGAGGAGTAATTTTTCTTTAAAAAAAAGAGTTACTTCCCTTTGATAGTTGTAATTCTGGATTATTACAATAACTGGAACTAATTTATTAATAATAAAAAAATATTTCAGAAGTATTTTTATTCACACAAAACAGCCTTTGCACATTGTATTGTTACTAGACTACCTTTGAAGATATTTATTCTCTAAGATAAAATTGTTCACAACATCCTTTTTTTGACTTGGAGGGATTTCATTCCCATTCATGGCATAGTTTCTATTGTTTATTACCAAATATAGTTTTTGCTACTAATAATAGTAACAAACTTTATGGTTTTACTAATATTAGTAACAATATATCGATCCATTGGCCTTTCATGTCAGTTTCATCTTGAGAGAGACAGTTCAAATTAAGGATATTGTTCCACTGATGGCAATACTTGAAACAATAGTAGAAACGGCTTTTAAAAGAAAATCACAATAAATTCTCAAATAATGTTTCAAATGTCAGTTTAAATTCTCTAGTGACATACAGAAAAGAAAATGTAGAAAACCTATTGTAAAGATTATTTAGATAAATATGATGGAAGAAAGGACCATGAATAGCAATATACCTGGTGTTATACTCTTCCATCTGATCTTGTGTAAATTAGTATCACTTCAACCATCCAAATTAGTATCATTTCAGCCATCCAAATTAGTATCACTTCAACCATCCAAACCATCAGTATTCTTAAAACTTTGATTTTTATTGTTGCAAAGAAAACACAGATGTAAAGACTGTTTATGATATAGTTACAGTAATATGCTATGTAAAATTTGCCTAAGAATAGTCAAAATGTATAATGTGTACATTTCCATGCATTCACATTTTTACATTATTTTTATCATGTTGAAATGGATGGTGGATGCATGGTGAATATCCATTTTGTTTTTTATGCTGGTGAAAAATCTCAACTAGAACAGAATTTTCTCTCTCCTTACCCTAGAAGTGAATGGAAGAGATATATAGAATGAATCTTTTACATCTTATAGAATGAAATGTGTACTCAGGTATCAGAGATAGTAATCCCACCAGAGTCAGAAGTCAAAGACCCTTTCCCATCTTACATCAAAGCATTGGATTTTAATTATGCCCTAACTGCATGCAGCACAGGCATCTTTATTTGGTCCTGTCCATCCTTTCATCCATCCCAAAAAGTTTCTTAGCAAGGCAGCTCAAAAACTACTCAAAGCATACAAGTGAAATTTGGCTAGCATATTTATATCCTCAGGTAAAAGACTGAATTAAATTTTCATGCCATTACTGCAAGTTTTCAATTCTTACACATTTTTAAACTTGGACTCTTTTTGACAAAAACCTTGCTACTCTTGTTAAGCAAAAACTACTTCAGACAGACAAATGAAAGTTGGTGTGCTTATTTGAATTCTTATGTAGTTGACCTGATTAGATTTTCAGTCCATTACATCAATTTTCCAATTTTTGTAACATTTTTGGACTTGACAAACACTTTGATTAAGCAAAAACCACTTTAGGTAGGCAAATGAGATTTTGTATGCATGCTTGTAAGTTTATGTAGATAATCTGATTAGATTTGCATGCCATTATAGCAAGTTTTTCAAACTTTTATATATTTTTTTTTCCTTTTTTTTTACTTAGACATTTTGGCTTGCAGTTGGGACTTGTATGTTTTACAAACACAAATTGGGCTTTTGTCTAGTCCTTGGTGGGACGTGGCAGCCAAGAACAAAATGGCAGAAATATGATACATAAAAGTAACCTTCTAAAACTAAATTATTATCTTGAAAATTGTACAAACTGTACATGCATACCTTTAAAAAGGACATAAAAAAATTTGTTTTACAACAAACCATTTATTGTCAAGTATAACTGTTGTTAAAGTGTCAGTTAAACCTTTTTTTATCAATACCAAAATCACTTTGTTACAGTTCAAATGCAGCAAAGTGCATACTGTCTCGGTCAAGTGCAATATTATCTGTTACCATGGCAGTTAAATATGAAAATAACAATTTCATACATGATTAAGTATGTAAAGAATGGTCATGTTGAAGAGTTTTATAGTTAGCATATCATACTTGTAGGTTCCTTGTCATTTTAATTCACTCTAAACATATCCATATGTCTTTTATTTATTAGCTGTAAATTAGTGTCTTTGACCAGCCTGGAGCTGTATTTCTGAAAGCTTTGTATTTTTTACTATTACATGTTTGTATTACATGTACATACATTTGTGTATTACATGGATTTGTGTTGATTAATCATTTTGGATTCCCCATTTGTGGTTTTGTAAGAATTTGACATGCAAACATTTTTATTTTGATTCTGAAATATTGTTATCTTTTTATATCTGAAAAGTGTGTGCTCCTCTCTCTCTCTCTCTCCCTCTCTGTACGTATATATGTATGTATGTATGCATGCATATATATATATATATATATATATATATATATATATATATATATATATATATATATATATAATTTGTTCACACACATGCACACCCCTAGGAATGATGTAACAAGTGAAAGAGATGTGTTTTTATTTTATGCAGTACAGGGTTATTTTTATTATCTTCTCCCTTCATTTTTCTTCACTAAACTACCATAGTATTTTGGGTCTCAAGCATTTAAAAAGGAAAGACATTTCTCACTGAAAAAACTGTTTGATGACTTCTGCACAACTATTTTTCTGTACTTTTGTCCCAGTTGTTTCATTATTGGGCTTTTATCTAGTCTTGTTTATAGCTTTTTCCTGCAAATATATCCAAAGATGTCCTGTCCATTGTCCTGTCCAGTAACCAGATTTTACTCTCTTCTTTTCTATTAGTAAAACATTCAGAGGATAATTATTGTCACCAAGCTTCAGACTTGAAATCCTTTTTCATAGCTAAATTTCATGATTTTGTATTTAAATAGAGCCAATAATTGACACGCAGGAGTCCTTTGTATTTAAATAGAGCCATGAATTGACACACAGAAGTCCTTTGTATTTAAATAGAGTCTTGAATTGACATGCTGCATCAGCCTACACTTCTAAACTTTTCAGACCATTTTTCCAAGTCAAAAATAGCAGTGCATGATATTTCATTACACTGTACAGAAAATGGTCTTACAGATGAATATTGACTGCCTTAATGTGAAAGACTTTTTAGGGTTGGCAGGTCTGTCAGCACAGCTCTCAACCCAGAAATATAATTGATTGCCATTCAGTAGGTGGATTGACTATTACATGTAAATGTGCGTTTTAAAGACTTTTTCTTGTCTGGTCCCATTTTGATGGTTTATTGCCCTTTTACCTTCAATATTACATCTCCACTACAGTAGATTCTTGTAGCCAGCATAACTTGGGAACCATTCAACATATTCTGATGCAATTTGGTGTGTATATTGCCTCGTAGACCTAGATGTACCTTTTGTGGAATTTGCCTGATCAACTCCATTTGAATAGAGTTGTTGCCCTTAACAATTAACTTCATATCTCCATATGGTATGTTGCTTGTAACCAGCATAGCTCTGTAACCATTGAACATAAGTGGATGCCATTCAGTAGGCAAATTGCCTATTGTAGTTGTGCCTTTTAAATGTTTTGTCTTTTTGGGTCCAATTTTGATGGAGTTATTACCCTTTTCCCATCAATGGCTGCATTTGATTTTACATTGTCACAACACTTGGGTTGAGTTTTTTTTTTTGAAGTGCATAGAAAGTAACACTAAGATTGCATATCTAGGTCAAGAACACACTTTCCATTTTCTTGAGAACAGTCATGAACATGACATAAGCAAGTTGGTGGGAGAAACAAAAGAACAAAGTGTAGAAGTTGTAACTAAGCCATCATGGATGCTCATGTTGTGTTCTTGGCATTTTATTTATTTTCTTACTTAAATTCACTGCATAATTGCATATTGACATGTGATCAAGCTCAACTCAACCCTCACGTTCCCAAATCAAACGCAGTCAATATTACACCTCTGCTACAGCAGATCCTTGTAACCTGCATAGATCAAGAACCATTCAACATATCCTGATGTAATTTGGTATGCACAATGACGCATAGACCTAAATGTGCCTTTTTGGGGTTTTGTCTTGTCATCTCCAGTTTAAATAGAGTTATGTCTCTTGTCAATATACTTCATATCTTGATGTTATTTGTAACAAGCATAGCTCTGTAACCCTTGCATATAATTGGATGCCATTTGGTAGGAGAATTGCCTATTGCATTTAAATGTGCCTTTTAAAGGTTTTGTCTTTCAGGTCCA
Organism: Margaritifera margaritifera; assembly: GCA_029931535.1. NCBI lineage: Eukaryota > Metazoa > Mollusca > Bivalvia > Unionida > Margaritiferidae > Margaritifera > Margaritifera margaritifera. The sequence continues at coordinate 2,936,024 of JAQPZY010001652.1, read as the reverse complement.
ATTTCAATAGAGTTATTGCCCTTTCTCAGTATTGAATCTCCACTACAGCAGATCATTGTCCAGCATAGCTTAAGAACAATTCAACAAATCTTGATGCAGTTTGGTGTACATTGTCTCAAGACCTCAAGGTGTCTTTTATGGAGTTTGTCTTGACAACTCCATTTTGTATAGAGTTATGGTCCTTGACAATTGATTTAAGATTCTTACATGGAATATTGGTAGTAATTGACATACCACAAGAACCATTCAGCATACTCTGATGCAATTTGGTTTGAACTTTTTCTTATAGACTTACTGTGTCTTTAATCGGTTTAATCTTGTTTAGAAGAGTTATGGCCCCCTGGTTGCTCTTCCTTTTGACTTCAGATTCCACAAGAGAACTTCACCAAACTTTGTTGATTTAAACCAAATAGCATGTTGCTTCGGATTCATAACATCTAGGGTGAGTTTTATTTCCAGCATTCCACAACATCATTTACTGGAGTTATGGCCCCTGATTGCCCAACCTGCTGATTTTGGTTTCTGCAGCATAACTTTACTAAGCTTTATTGCATTTCAGCCAGATTTGGCATGTAGATTTATATTGATAAGACCTTGAATGAATTTAATTTCAAATGTTATCATTTAAAAAACTTAGGACACTTGATTGCCCATCCTCCTAACTTTGCTTTCCACACCATAACTTTACTAAGGACAATTGCATTTCAGCCAGTTATCATGCACTTTTACATTGATAAGACCTTAAATGAGTTGGATTTTCAGCATTCCACATCATCATTTGGAAGAGTTATGGCCCCTGAATGTCCCCTCAGAGTTATGGACCCTGAATGCCCCTCTTCGATTTTTGTTCTTCTGTTTAATGTGCTGCCAAGCAAATTGTATGGAGCAGGTCTCTTCTCAACGCACCCATCATTCAAGAAATATTTATCATGTAACATTCCAGGTTAATAGTGTTATAACATGACATCATCAGACTTTCAGATACACTGTGACCTAATGTTTAGCAAAATATCTTTGGGGTTTTGTAGTAAAATGTTCAAGAAATTTAAACTTGTATTCATTAGTCAGGCAAATACGCTTTCTCACAGCATGGCACAGTGTAGTATTAAATTTCTTTCATAAAGGGGGCATGCTTTAAGAACCTTTTTTTTTTTCAACACATGTACAAATTATTATTTTTTGGCCATCATTTTATGGAAATAAGTTTGAAATTTTATGAAAACGATTTTTGGAATGGATGTTTATTTACGGGGGGCGGGGGGGTGGGGGGATTTATAAGTTGGCCAGGGTCAGCAAAAAAAATTTTATTTTGGCCAAATTTGAAACATTCAGAGATTTTGTTAATGGGCACTCTGATCGAGAACCAAGGAAATATTCCAGTATGAGGTGCATAATGCCTTGTCTGCAAAATATTAAAATATCTTTTTGGTCCCCAGTGTAAGCATTGACCACAAATTTGTTCTAAATAGTTATTTTGCATTATGGAAAACCTTAAAATATTCATTTTGAGGGACAAAAATAAAACCAACATTTTTTTTTCTATGTTTGGTCAACACTTCAATTGAGAACCAGAAAGATCTTTTAATATGCTGCAGATGCAGACACTATATACATCATATTCAAATATTGCCTTGGTTCTCAATTTAAGTGCCTATTAACAAAAGTTCGGAATTTTCAAAATTTGTCAAAATATGCATTTCTTTGCTGATCCTGACATACCTTCAAGGCTGTTTTTAGCCTATTAAATGGACACATCTATTCCAAAAAGTAATTTTGTAAAAGTTCAAACTTTCATTTACAAAAGGTGTCAAAATTATTTATTTGTATGCTTGTTAAAAACAAGACCTATTACCTGGGCTGCAAATGACCCTTATATTCAGTACATTCCCCTTTCATACACACCATATATACTCGCGTATAAGCCGAGTACAAATGCAAACAACATAGACCCTGATCTGCTGTCGCATAATGCGCCGTCAGATCTATGTTGTTTGTTCTACCAATTAGTCCTTAACAAACTGCATAGATCCAGATCTGCCGGCGCATTATGCGACAGAAGATTTGGGTCTATGCAGTTTGCAGTTGGTATCGGTTTATACACGAGTATATATGGTAATAAAAATCAGTGTTAGATCCTCTATTTATGATTGTAGGTTGATAAGTATAGTTACTAAATGATAGAATGGTAGAAGCAATGGTTAATGACAATTTTTTCTCTGGGAATGTCAGCTTGGGAAACATTCTTGAAGATTAGTTCATTAATCATTTGCATCAGATAATTTTAACTTGTTCAAACAGAATAACTTGTTATGTCTATTCAAGAATGTGGAGGGGTATTCATGTCTCATGAACACATTTCAAGTTTAAAATAGTATATTTCATCTTTATATACTGTATATACTCATGTATAAGCCAGATCCAAATGCAAACAACATAGACCCTGATCTGCTGTCGCATAATGCACCAGCAGATTAGGGTCTATGTTGATTGTTCTACTGATTACTGCATAAACCCATATCTGCCGGCACTTTATGCGATGGCAGATCTGGATCTATGCAGTTTGCAGTTGGTATCAGTTTATATGCAAGTATATATGATATATCATCACCCATATTTTATTTCGTGCAAGGGCAAAATAAGACTTGGATTTAAATAATTATATCAACTTTTTAAACTTCTTGGATTTTTTAGTGTGTAGCTTGCAAGTCTACAACTTTGTTGAAAGCATATTTTTGATGCTTAAAATGTCAATTTATTTTTTATTGTTAAAACCTGCATCTCTAGCATTTCATTTTTTTTTTCTCCAATTTTAATCTTCATTCACTACATTGTGAACATTTTTATTTAATCTTATTTATTTATAGTGCTACAATGGATTTGCAGTTTTTGAAAAGGAAATGAATACCATGCAGTTTATCTTTAGAAAAAGTAACAGACATTATTTCATTCAAGAAGACACAGTCATGAAGCAGGGGGTTCAGAGTAAAATAAAGAGGTTTTGTGCTAGGAAACTCGTCATCTTTACTCTGCACTTCAACTCAGATTGAGCTTCAGTTCTTTTCATCTTATTTATTCAGATTTAATAATATAAAATCTCCGTCTTCAAATATTTTTTCATCTTAATATATTGAAACTCTGTAATCATTTGCATACAAATCAAATTGATCGCTATCAATAATTGGGAAGAAAAAAAATATGTTCAAGTTTTCATTCAAGTTTAAGAATTTTGAGAACAATGAGCCAGTGTTCTCACCATGTCCAATCAAACATTTTGGGCATTAAAACATCCCATCCCAATGATAACATTCTTTCCTCACAGCTTTTCTTCTGAATTTTTACTGCTGATGAATCACCTTTATCTTGTATGTCAAGTGTTTAACTAATGCACTAAAACTAGTCTTGAGATGCCACCACTTCTTCTAACAAAAAATGGTCTTTCGAGATAAGTGGTCTCAAAAGAGGTAACCACACTATATAATAATTGAATCTGTGCATTAAGAAGATGGTTTCTCGAGACATTTGGTGTCTCAAGAGAGGTCATGACACTTTATAACAGTTCAATCAGTACATTAAGAAGCTGGTCTCAAGACAGGTGATCTCCCAAAGCAATGGTCTTTCAAGTTGGGTTTTACTGCAAGGAGTTTTAAAAATATATCTATAATCATCATCATTGAATGTACATTACATGGGGTATTTGTTTTTCCAAATGTCAGCATTTATTTTATATTGTTTTCCTAAGTTTTACATATTTTAATATCTTAGTTAGTTGCTTTATAGAACTGAAGACTTCTTAATTATATTGTGAGTGTTTTATAATAAGTATACATATTTTTATATGATTTTTTTATTGCTTATTTGTAAGACAGTTACACCATATACTTCTTCATATGATGTTGATGTGTTCATAATTGCATTATGTTTGTCCTGTGTTAACTTTGATCTGATTATACATTTGATATTTAACTTTCAACAGACAAATCCATTGTTTTCTCTTTGTCTGGGTTGGATCCTTGTAAATCATATATAATGTTGCAAGAATCTTTTGTTTGCAAGTTTTCCATTTCTGTCATTACAAAATACCTCTTTTTCGTACTCTGAGAAATGGACTCATCATACATATCTTTTATTGGTGTCATTTCAAGAACTCAGTATTTTAAAGACCGCTTTACAGTTTTACATGAAGTGCTGCCTATGGCTATATCACTTAATTTTGAAGTACAGTATCCATTTAAAAAAAAAAAAAGTAAATCAGTCTATGCATTAACATGTAGTGTATGACCTGGTTTCTGGTAGGTGTCTAGTATGCATTAACATGTAGTGTATGACCTGGTTTCTGGTAGGTGAAAACATTCAGTACACACAGGCCTTTTCAGTTCTGTAGTGTGAAAGTTTTTGTCTGAAGAAATTTGTAATTATTGAAAGAAAGTTAGAAAACAATAGAAAGAAATGTTACTGTAAGATGCTTTTTATGATGTGTTTCACAAAATGTGTGTAAAAAAAAGTTTTTTTTTTAAAAAACTAGACTAAGTCAAAAAATTTATCAATAAAGTTAACTGATCTAAAATCTAAAAGGGAAAATCCTGAGAAAGTCACCTCTTCAAATGAAAAAATAAAGATTTCTTGTTGCTTAATACCTAGGATGGTGTCAGTGATAATAAATTATGAATAGGTACCATGTTCAGTGAGGATAACCTTTTGATGGACAGCAGTCCTATCCTGGGGTGGATCAATTTCAGATTTATCAGCCATTGGTAGATTCAAGAGGACATTAATCTCAACCCCAAAACTACTCCATAACCTTTGGAAATACAGAGTCTAGCTGCATGCGGAAAGATGCCGGATATCCATAATTTTGCCATTCAGTTTAAGGTGCTGTTTCTGGTAGGTAAACACATCTGGTTTACTCTGACCTTGTCCACATTCATCTGTAAAACTGTTGACTTCATTGATTTCTGATTTATATAAACAAAATCTCTCAAATTTGAGGAAATGTTATAATGCTTTTCATGGCACAAGTTACAAAAAAAAAAAAAAAGACATGAAAATTTTCAACATCGTACTTATCATTGAAGTTAGTATAACTGTAGGGATAAATATGGAGTAAATGACCTCTTATAAGGAAATTATATTGAATTCTGATTGGTTGATACCAATTATGACCTTAATTATATTAAACACCAAGTCTCTGCGTGCAGAAAGACCTGGGGTATTCTTGATCAATATCCTTTAGTTAGACAAATGCAACAATATTAGCTGTAAGTTTTCGTCCAAGACATTCAGTCTCTAAAATATACTCTCACATAGCATTAGTTCAGTTGTTTGGAACACTGAGTCAGTACATGATGAAAAACCTTGGGTATTCTTCATCAGTATCCTTCAGCTAGACAAATACACCAGTAGTACATGTAGCTGTAAGTTTTTGTCAAAGACATTTGGTCTCTAAAATTTACTCTCACATAGCATTAGCTCAGGTTCCACTCTACAGTTATTAAGTACTTCTGAAAGAGGGACAGGTATAAGGTGAAGTTGTGTGCAATTGCAACAATTACAATGGAGAGAATATTAGCATACCTCTATGTTACTTTCATGTACTGCGACTGAAATTTCTTTATATGTGGTATCAGGGAAACAATGCACTACCTAAAGCAGACAGCTGACCAAATTGGCTGCTCTCATGTGCTTGAGCAGTGAGCTTGAACTAGTCCAAAGTACACTAACTTTAGGAGTTAAAGACAATTAAAAATTATTTTAACAATACCTAATATATAAAAGGCCCTAGGATAACCAGTGAAGAAAACATGGGAAATTCTTTTTCTTAACAAATCAAAACCTGTGCAAAGTAAGAAACTGTAAAGTGGAACCTCAGTTGTCATTTAGAACACTGAGTTTATACGTGCAGAAAGACATCTGGTATTCACAATGCTGAGTAGTAATACTGGAATATAAATCTCTCATGGTAAAGGTTAAAGTCGGAAACTTTGCTTACATACAAAATTTGAGTCTAGACTCGAGCTTAGACTTTAAACTTGAACTCAATTGATCTTGATACTTTTGAGGCCTTACAATTTATTCAGTTGCAAACCAAGTTACTTGAGTAAAAGCTGAAGTTGCAAATGAAGGCACATATAGTGTGTTTATACTGTATTAGAAACATGTATACAACATGATGTTTAAATGAACAGTATTGACTAAATTCTGCTATTATGTAGCAAGACTCATCTATCTGCAATTCTTGCAAATGCATTCAAAACAAGATGCTTTAGAATTTTCATTATTTTAGAACATATTTTAAAAATGTACAACTTTTGAAGAAGGTTTTGGATTTACCAAAACTTTTTTATATAAATATGAAGACAAGGCAACAAATTACATATTACATGCAGTGTATGAATCCATACAATATGACAAGGATATGGACAGCTTCTGAAATAAATTTTTGGGCCGCAGATAAATTATCCCATTTGTAACTGTCTTAGTATAACGCTTTTTTAGTCGGTGCTAATATGATATTATTGTGTCATTTCAAACAAATGTGTGCTGAATTGTATACTTCAAAATCAAGAGATTTATCAAGTTTACATAATTAAAGTGTGCCAAAAAGGGGTTTCAAATTGTATTAGGCCTGGAAATCATAAAAGTTTTGAGCCAGAGTTTTAGCTTGAGATTTTGTTTTGACCAATCAGAAATAATTTTACTTTTGAAAGTTAATTCTCATTGGCTGATCAAGAAAACTCCATCTCAAACTCAAGCTCATAGTTTTATAATCTCTAAGCCAGACCCCTATTTCACCAATACAAGTTGTGAGATTAAGTCCAGACTTATTATGTTTGATTGGTTAATTTTAAGTTAAACATATATTTGAGCCAATGAGATTGCTTGATTGTAAACAAATGTTTAAGTGCAGATTCAAGTTTTGTTGGTGCAATCCTGACCTGACCTAGATATGTTGGTTCATTTCAGTCAAATGGAGATCCAAGTCCATCACTCTTTACTGTTGAGACTTGGCTGGTATAAAAATGAATATGGTATTTATTTCTTTTGTTGATGTTGATACATTTGAAATGTATGTGTGTGTATATGTTAACTACAGCTATCCGTCTAGATGTCAGCCTGCTATGTGCAATCATTTGTGTAAGAATTCCAAATTAAAATAAAAATCAAATCATTTGAAAGCTTTCAGTATGTTTCTTACTCTTTACTAATGATTATATTGTACCTTAAAATGCATATTTATTCTCAGAAAAATAGCTGGGAAAGTCCTTAAATATTATGAAATCTTAAAATTGCCGTCAAAGACTACATAGGACTCTGTCCAAAGGAATTCAGAATATAAGACTTGTATATTAATTCCTACCGTCTGCCAAATCTTCAATTCGGTATTTGTTATTTATTATTGCAAAGCAATTTTTATGATAATGAAAACGGAAACTCATTCATACATTACTCCTCCAGTCATATGCAACTCCTCCAGATGGTGTATGTGTATTTTACACCTTTTTGTTCCTGGTTTCCAAAACTTTGCAGAGGAGCAAAGTCTTTTGAAACAGAGACCCAGATTAGAAAACCCTTTGCACACTTACACCATCTAGCGACAAACAAGATAGATGTTTATGTTAAACATGGATTAGTTTGAAAATCTGATCGATTTGGGGGTCAAAATGCTCAAGATGAAGGTCAATGCAAATTAGTTTATTGTCAATTAATTAAAAACCACATACCTTCAACAAACTCAAACTTTTCGGGTGGTGTATGACAAGGAAGAAACATTTGATAGATTGTGTGATCAAAAGTTTATCCCAATGTGGGGAACGAAAATTTAACTTTTGTTCAACATCATCCTCTTTCAACAAAACGTCATTAATGGTTTGATCTTGGCGCAAAGGAGAAACCTGTTTTTCGCAGGGTTAAAAGGTCAAGACAAAGACGAGAGCATGCGTATTACATACCATTTACGGTCCTCTAACTGAAGCAGAAATTGGCCACTATAGTTTGCCATATTTCATTGATGAAGCTCAATTTTAACGGTGGTTTTTTTTTTTTTCGATTAAGCTCGATGTTAAAGTTTATTATTTTGTATCTAAATAAAAGGAGTCCAAAAATTACAGACCATACAAAATTGTTTGAACTTGTGCATTATTATACCCACTAAATGGAGCATTTTAAAGCAAAGTAGAGCAGGCTATAGCGTGTCACTAGTTTTTTTAGACATTGTTCTGTCTGGTAGTTTTAGCTCACGTGGCTGTAAGGTCGGTTGAGCTAACGGTATGGTCCTTCATACGCCGTGCATGATCTACACACAATTGGTATTTAAACCTACTCAATACTGTTTGACTAATTTACACATGATCTGCACAATTGGTATTTAAACCTTCTCAAATACTGCTTGACTGATTTACACATGATCTTAATAAGGGTATTCTGGTATCAACGTCGTTCATATTTGTTTAATTGATGCCGATCCGTCATCCAGTATGGCTGCCGTTATTAAAACAGAAACACATTAAACAACCACTTCTCAAATGCCGCTCAACAGAATTTAACAAATTTGAAAGGAAGTGTCCTGGCATAAAGATCTTTCAAATTTATTCAAATAATAGCGATCTGCGGTCAAATATGGACGTTTTTACTATAAAAAAAAATAATCGAAAAACCTTTAAATAACTTCTGTTCAAAAATTGCTGAACAGAATTTAACTAAATTTGATCATCCTTGCAAGAATGGCTTTATACATTTGTACAAATGATGCCAATCCGCCCTCGAATATGGCCAACATTCGTACAAATGATGACAATCCGCCCTCGAAAATGGCCAACATTAGTACAAGTATAAAAGTCTTTAAACGAATTCTTTTCAAAATGCGCTCAGCAGAATTTTACCAAATGTTACAGCATCCTGGCATAAAGGGCTTGCAAGTCTGAACAGATGATGCAGTTGAGCCTTCACACGTGGCTGCCATTATAAACAAACAAAATATAAACAACTTTACCTCAAAAAAAGCTGCTTAACAGAATTTGACAAAGTTTGACAGAAAGCATCCTGGCATAAAAGCTTTTGATTGTTGGATATATGATGCTGGCGTGCCATCAAATATGGATCAAAAGACAATAACAGAAAACCTTTGAACAATTATTTTCATGACCTATGCGATCAAGTGGAAGACATTTCTATAGAAAGCATCATACTGGCCCGGATTTCTTTGCCAACCGCTCTTGCATTTGACTATTAGGCAGATATCAGCCAGGTGTGAGCAACCACAGGCCTGTTATTGTCACTGTTTGACATTAAAAGTTCTCTTCTTTTTTTTTATTATAAATTATAAAATCCATTCTCCATGCTTGACATGTTGTACAAGATAAATAAAAAAATTTCCAACCATGATATCAGTCTTAAATTTGTTGATATTTGAAGGAAATAATTAAAATATTTTATACCAAAGTCATGTTTTTTGTGGCTTTCCTACAACTGTTAGGCTTCCTTAGCAACCAGGCGGAAAATATTTTTGCTGTCTCCTCCACTCCTCCAAGACCACTGGGACAGTTTTGGCCAAACTTTGCAGTAATGAACTTAGCCGCCTGTATAAAGTACAAGACAGCTTATGCTATACTCCCGACATCGTCCACATAATGTAGAAGTTTCGTATTACTGCCACCGCTACCAGCTTTATGCATATTAAAATTGATCCTCAGCATTTTTAACGATCAATGGTGAATGTAGGTCACTGACCTACTTTTGTTGCACGCATGATTTTGTGATTACAAGTTAACCCAATTGTACAAGTTTTGGTTTCCAGGCGAATCTCAAGCCTGTAGGCATTGTATGTTTATGGAACTTGGTCAGGATGTTGTTGTTTTTTTGTTGGTTTTTTTTTTTTTTTTGGTTTGCTTGTTTGTTTTAGCATCATTCTGAACCACCACAGAGAAATACAGGTCACAGTAACCTGCTTTTCACAACTTGCATTAATTAATGCTGTTTATAGGCTAACCCCATTGTAAAAGTTTTGTCTCTTACTGGCAAATCTTCGACTGTGGATATGCTGTGTTCATAGAACTTGGTTAGGGTTTTCGTTGCATCCATTCTATACCATCCCAGGTTAAAGTACTTTTCTTACACTAATGAATTTGTTGTTCACAGATTAACTCTATTTATAGTCTCCCTTCGGTCCATTATAAATCGTACCACAGCTTTTGTCTTCGAAAGTTTTTGTCTGGCACAATTACCATCTGGCTGAGGATTTTTTTAATCCCTTCATACCTAACAAATTTCAAACCAAACCTTGTTTCATCAGCGCAAACTTTTATAATTTGGAAAAATAAAGTGCAATGTTAAAGAAATGCTATTTTTAGTAGATGCAGCAGCCTAATGTACATCGTAAGGTGCATGATTGTGTAGACAATGTGCAAAATATCAACCGCTATAACCAATAAAATTAAAATATAAAAAAAAACTACATTGACAAAATTTTCTGAATCATAAAATATAATGTAAGTAGAATACAGGCTTTGCAAAAAAAATGTATTACATGCCACACATTCCAAAATAATGCAGTCCAAATAAAAAATGTATTACATGCCACACATACCAAAATAATCTAGTCCAAATAAAAAAATGTATTACATGCCACACATTCCCAAAAAATGCAGTCCAAATAAAAATGGCTTTATAATATTTTTTTTAAGTTCATAATTAAGTATCAATTAAAACGTCAGTGCTTTGGCTACATTTAAAAGAGCAAGTAATTTAGACATTATTATTATTAATTATTATTATTATTATTATTATCATCATTATTATTATTATTATTATTATTATTATTATTATTATTATTATTATTCTAGGAGACAGGAAACATATACATATACATGCAGAATCAAAATAATAATTAAAATATTCAGATGACAATTTTGTTTGACAGATCAATGATGAATACAAATAGAAATAATATTGTAAAATAATGGCTGATAGTTTTATAATAATTTTAAAATTAAGAAATTTAATCAGATTTTTGAAATAATAAAATTGTTTTAATAACGATTTCTATATTTATCAGACATTTACACTTATATTTAGGAATTATTTGTATTGTATTTGCAACAACAACAACAATACAAATAATAATGTCCACATTGCATATTCTTTGTTAAATGTTAATCAAATTGTTGGCATGCTAAATGCCATCTGAATATGAATGAAACATATCACTATGGTTAAGACATTTATTATTGTGGAATGTTTAGCATATAACATAAAAATTATAACAAAATCTATTATCTACTTATATGACATTTATGATTTAGAGAATGATATATTTATGATTTAGATAATGTTGTTACTGTTGTTTTGTATCCCTTTATTATAGTCATAGTCATTAAAGCGGTAGGTAATTTGCATGTTGTATACACTATAGATCCACGTCACAAACGTGCACCGTACAATAAAAAAACTCAGCCATTATTTATAAATATTATTTCTATTTTTTTTATATTTTTTTTTTGTGGACACCTCGAGACCTCTAGCTATTTAATAACTAGCAGACACGTGGCCTGTGAGGTGCCCCCCATTATTCCAAAATTTAAAAGGATTTTATATATTTTTGTTGCCCCCACCCCCCGATCTGTACTTTTATTTTTTTTTTTAATTTTTTTTTTTATTTTTTTAATTTTTTTAATCAAAAAGAATTTCATGGAAGAGAAAGAAAAATAAATATAACAATAAACGATCTTGTTGATTGGATACCTCGCTTTTTTTTTTTTTTTTTTTTTTGTGCGGACGTACTTGTTCGGATTCTCTTTTCAAGCTTTCCAATAGTTCCATCTCAGGATTTCAACAACAGGTTTATACTCCCCCTCCTCAGGCATTTCACCATACGGCTGGTTTCCTCCCCTGCTACGAAATTTATCAGTGATCCTTTGCCTTGGATCAATTTTATTGTCCGTTCCATGTTTTGTATTGTGTATTCCCTTGTTGGAAAAAGTGTAGTTAACCCTTTACTATGTATCTGTGTCCGGACCGGCATTTCCTTTGATCAAATTTGTCTTTAGTTGTTTATTTATTATACTAACAGAAGAGTAAAATAAATGAAAAACATGTATTTATTGTTCTGTATGTTTGTATGCTCTGTCTGGCTTCGCATTTGTTAGTATATATATATATATATATATATATATATATATATATATATATATATATATATATATATATATATATATATATATATGTCTGTTACATATGTTGTTATGCTTATATTAGTATATGCGAAACTGTATTGTTGGTTGTTAATATTAGTTCAAGTCTCTTTATTTATTTTTTTTTTTCTTATTTTTTTTTTTAGTGGATGAGCAGGTTGAGGACATCATAATTTTATTTTATTTTATTATTTTTGGGGTTTTTTTCCTAATATTTGTATATTGTATGGATGGACTCCTCTACTTTTCGTAAGGTGTGGAACTGTTCTAGTGTTTGCCGGTAGAGGTTGGGCCGTCCATCCGCGAACCACCTTCCCCTAATGGGGGTGATATACCCAACCGTTTCCTACCCAGTGACTGTACTTTGTTCCTCCCCCATCTTGTGTAGGGAAAGGACCATTTTTTTCCCCTCCATATTTGTATATTGTATGGATGGACTCAACTACTTTTCGTAAGGAGTGGAACCTTTCTATTGTGTGTAGGTGGAGGTTGGGCCGCCCATACCGCGAACCACCGTCCCCTAATGTTGGTGATATACCCAACCTCTTCCTACCCAGTGACTGTACTTTGTTCCTTTCCCATCTTGTGTAGAGCAAGTACAACTATTTTTTTCGTATTCATCATTCATTTGATAAAAACAAAAAATACTGTCATCTGAATATTTTAGTTATTACTTTAAATGTATTCAAAGAACTAACATTTTAAATTCTACTTAATTATGAATTTTACAAAAATATTATAAAGCCATTTTTATTCACACTGCATTATTTTGGAATATGTGGCATATAATTTTTGTAAAAAAAAAGGATAAAGTCTATATTCTACTTACATTACATTTTTATGATTCAAAGAATTTTTTATTTTAGTTTCATCCCCTTTTTTTAATTTTACCGCTGATTGTGGTTAATATCTTGCACGTTGTGTACAGTATAGATGTACCGACTTTTATTTCTACCTGCGGGAGCATCCGCGTCACAACCATGTACCTTACATTAGGCTGCTCAATTTACTAAAATAGCATTTCTTTAACACTGCACTCGCCGTTGACGACTTTATTTTTTCAAATTGCAAAAGTCTGCGCTGACGGAACAAGGTTTGGTTTTAAATTTGTAAGGTATGAAGGGATTAAATAATCCTGAGCTAGATTGTAAATGTGCCAGGTAAATACTTTCGAAGACAGGAGGTGGGGTACAATTCATAATGGACCAGAGGCAGACCATAGTATAAAAGTTTCTCCTCGTGGAAAATCTCCGGCTGTATGCACAGTATCCACGTGAAATATGGCAGTGTGTTCCCTGCATCATTCTGAACCACCCCAGGGAAATGTAGGTCACTGTGACCTCTTTTTCTTACAATTATGACCTATTTAATTTTGCACAGTGTATAAGTTGAGTCTTACTAGTCAATATCCAGCTGTTGGTGTGTTGTGTTCATGAAACTTGGTCTCGGTGTTCCTGGTAACAAAACCAACCAATGTGAACGTTTGACACACTGACCTACTTTTCTTACACTAATGACTTTGTTGTTCACGGGTTAACCCCAGAGTAAACGTTTTGTATTGCTGGCAAATCTCTAGTCGCAGTACGCTGTTTTCATGGAATTTATTCAGGATGTTCCTACCATCATTCAAAACCACCTTTGGTAAACAAATTGGTCACAGTGCACTATTTTTCTTAAACAAACGATTTTGTTATTTACAGGTTAACCTAGTGTAAAGGTTTTGTCCTCCTGTCAAATCTCCAGCTGTAGGCAAAGTATCAACATTGAACTTACTTAGAATGTTCCTTGCGTTATATTGTGCCCCTCTGTCAAGAGAAAGTAAGTTAGTGAATTTCGTTTTTTTTATATACTTTTTACCAGCGTCAGACAAACATCTGTATTAAGGCGAGCTTGATTGTCTCTGACAACACTTGTTGTGACATGTACTATTTTTGTTCCCTACCATCCAACCTTTGGCGTCCATAGCAAACAGATGGAAAAAGTTTTGTTCGAAAACTGAAACAAAAAACATTACACTAATTTCTATCGAGATTTGTAGGAATGTTTATTATGACATACACTACCACAGTTATGTTATTGGTGTCCCCCCCCCCCCTTGCGAAAACGTTTTAAGGTAAAATATACGTGAGTAAAAAAAGATCGCATCAGATGCGCTTATGAGGTCATAATGCTGTGCGGTATAGAGCTTTATTTGTAAAATAAAAGAAATTAAATCGGCAATGTGTCGAGGAAATGGATGCCCCTGCCACATATTATATAACTGAAAAATCTTTGGTTAAAGATGTAAATGCAAGCTTCAGAGTCAAACAGGGGTTATAGCTCATTCAAACTTTGCGAGGAATATGGTGTAAATCGGACTTTAGCGATTTTTGATAATGACTGGTCCAATACGAAACTTGGCTTTTAAATTCATTAATATATTTGTAAGTTATTTTGAGCGAAAACGAAATTTGTTACATACGAGACAGACGAACACACGTGTGCAAGGAAGAAGGGACGGACGTAATGGCCAACATTATAAACCTCCGCCACTGAACATAGCCCGGGAATACGAAAGGAATAACTCGCAGTAACCTGTAATTCACTTGAACTGAAAAATATGAAGAAAGTAGCAAACGAGAGACTTTCAAAGAAATTTAATGAGGACATGAAGAATGATTGCTAGGAAAAGCATAAAGGCCATGAATTGAATAAGTCTATGAAAACAAGTAGATGGGCATCATAAAATTCATTATACCGTTCAATACATGATAACCTTGCAAAAAAAAGAGAATATGCCAATGCAGCAATTTTACTAGCAATTTTTATCACAAAAATGACAAAAATACAAATAAATAGAAGTGTATGTACAATATGGAATTATGCTTAATAATGAGGTAGCCATTCCAAAAAAAAAAAAAAAAGCTTTAGAGTTAAGATATTATTACTCGTAATTGAACACATCAGCAAATGTAATGTTCTTTCAGATTGGTTGGGTGTCCGAATTTCCGGCAATAGAGTCTATGATATACCGCCAGAAATTGTTATGCTATTGTGACGTCATGAACCTACCAGCAAGAATGCTACGGACAGTGTATTCATTTTCCAGGGTGTGTTACAATGGGAATAACAGTAAAATCATGTTTTCATATTTGCTGACATTTATCGGTGGTTATACTCTCGCAAAGTTTAAATTTTTTCCTCCGCTAAAGCGTCGTCGATAAATCTGATTTTGCTATACAGTGCAACCTGCAATGTACACGGTCGTATACCTAGTACAGTTATCAACTAATTATCGATTAATATTAAAATCTTTCCACTTACTCAAATATCTTTTTGTTTTTACGTCAAGCTTAAAATCTATCTCCAATATTTCTCCAATATTTGAATCAGAATTAGAATTTAAACAAATTGAAACTGAGATATTGTAAAACGTCATTGATGTACGTCTTCACTGTTTTGACTTTTTTCTCGACTTGTATATAAAATTATTTTGACAGAAACATGTTTTACTGCAGCATTTCTTTGAAGGATATCTGTTCAAATGTAGTAAATTTGGAATTGTTTACAATTTAAAGGCCTTATATTTTCCTGTGTACGTGTTTAGAGTTAACGTCTAATTTTTGTGCTCAAACACGTTATTCGCCACTGACAGTATGTACAATACTTTCCTCAATTTCTTATATTTTAAATATAAGCCGTCGCAATAACGAGATAAGTATAAAAAAATGTTTAAATTGTAACACATTTGATCACACACGACGTATCACGATTTTTTAATTTTATTTTGTATTCATGAACTGTCTATATTAAACCCAGAAAATTAAACACCGACTCGCCGTACAGAATTAATATAATTCTGACCTGCATTGCACAATTCAAACATATGGGCATTACCAAAAAAAAATAAAAAATGATTTCTATCAATATTTACATCTTGTGTCGATGCAGAATCAAGGATGCCAATGAAGACAAGGGAGTAATCGATATTTACTGCGACAGACATGGTGAGGAGATGGTATTGAGATTGAAAGTTCAATATCATCGGCAAAGGTCTCTTCGCTAGACAAGGGTCGTCGATACACTTCGTTCCTTGATTGATTGATTGATCTTGGATTAACGACGTGTGCGGACATTCGGCCATGTACGTCGGTCAGTTCGTTCCACATCGACCCTTGGCATATGTAGCTAGCTGAAACAGTGTTTTGAACCAGTGCCCTCTTGCGGATGAGCACGAGAAATCAATTGACCAATCAGAAAACTCTTTACGTGACTTGTTAAGTTTTTTAATACGGCGACTTCACTAATGTCAGCGTATCTTGAACTCGCAAGAAAAACTTGGGTGTGAAAGGAATAAAGTGGAGAAGTTTACATGGAACGTGTGACTATGTCCACAAAGGCCGCTTCAATTATTCCAAACTATCTTCGTAGGTAAATGTAACAAGTAATGTGGTTAGATCAGTTGCTTTCCGCTGCATCCAATCGGATAGCGAAGCGGCATACCTCGTTATATGTGCCAAGGGTAGATGTAGAAAGAAATGGATCGAATAGCCTTAGCTTGCAAAGATGCTGACTGAGTGGCAAGAAAAACTGAACTCAAGTTCTTTACTAGTGGAGCAGGGTCATATTGCATAGAAATTCTACCCCTCTCCCAACTTTGTTACACAGAATATTGTACCCATACATGAGACGTAAAATTACACCCTACCATTCGTTTTGCACAAAATGTTTTACCATACATTGTTGCGCCTGGTGTTCAGTAAAACAGACCTACCACAAACTACATCATTCCTCTCTCCCTTAGTGAATACCAATCATTCCCCGAGAGGAAAAATATAATACAAAAGCTTTTGTTTGAAATAATAATTGAAACATCCATTCAATAAACTATGTAAAAATTAATCTTTCATTTAAAGTGAATGATGGTGAGGTCTGGTCCGGCATACTTTTTGTGAATGTTTTCACTAAAGTTGGATGCCATTAGAATGTCTTCTGTACAGCGGCGTCTTGGTTCAGCGGAGATCCGTTGTTTTTTTATAGAATGTAAGCGTCAGTCAATCTTACTTTTGATCTGAAAATAACAGTAATAGATTTCTTATGCAGACATATATATATATATATATATATATATATATATATATATATATATATATATATATATATATATATATATATATATATATATATAGTATGTGTGTGCGTGTCCGGCATTTCCCAAAAGTCAATCATTTAACGTGATGCTCCTTTGGATAGGACTGCAAAATTAAATCAGGATTGTTTCT
Source organism: Margaritifera margaritifera (assembly GCA_029931535.1). Taxonomy (NCBI): domain Eukaryota; kingdom Metazoa; phylum Mollusca; class Bivalvia; order Unionida; family Margaritiferidae; genus Margaritifera; species Margaritifera margaritifera. The sequence continues at coordinate 2,918,581 of JAQPZY010001652.1, read as the reverse complement.
GACGTGAGTGGTTGCATTACAGAACATTCTTTTAGAGCAGAAGTATTATTGGTCAAATAAAATTCAGATAAAAGGTCACCATATATCAACTAACTTTTGACGATTCAAAGTGGAAAATCTCTTTCATGAAAATAATGGTGCTTATTGATGTTAATAAAGTAAATATTTATTGTCATTTTTATTTAATTTTTTGCTTACCGATATCTGGGTCATAGCTGTCGCCGCCAACTCCAGCAGTACCGTCTGTGCCTACGTAAACTTGATGTATTCCATCAATACTTTGCGTGACGGTGGAGCTGATCTCGAGAACGGGAGATTTATTTGTGTGGTCGTCCTCCTCAGGCTCACCGATAGCTGACGTACCTCTATCCGGACAATCGAACTCTGTGGAAGAAAACAGAAAGATTATTCAAACATTTGCTCAGTTTCCTTCTTAATCCTCAGAAGCGGCCATCATACATACATACATACATACATACATACATACATACATACATACATACATACATACATACATACATACATACATACACACACACACATACATACATACATACATACATACATACATACATACATACATACATACATACATACATACATACATACATACTTTTATTGTGTTCCACAGTTTGATCATTTTCTCCATATTTATATGTGTTGTGAAGTGTTGAAATGTTTCGTTGATTGTTAATTCGTTCCTTCGTTTGTTCTCAAATTGTTTCTTTGTCTGTTTGTATGTGTTTCTCTCCCATTAAAAATTAGTGTATGTATGTATGTACGTAGTTACATGTATACATACTTATTACTTTAGTGACAGCTCACTCTCACTATATTTCCACCTGTACATGTTACACCTCCATACATTTACTGATGATATGACATCATTATCTGTTATATTACTTTTATTTTATTTTATTTATTTATTTATTTATTTATTTTACAAATTATTATTATTATTATTATTATTATTGTATATGCCTGTTCAATTTAATGATTTATGAAGTATCGGAGAAGGACAATTTTTAAGATGGTAGATCTTATGACCAACCCTTTGCCTTATATTTATGATTTGGCAATAAAATATGTTTAAATCTCAGATATTTTAGTCAGTTTTATCCAAAGGGAATGAAGTGAAGTACGGTTTAATGTCTCTTGCCTGAATTTACTGAACATTCGATGGGATTAAATATCCTTTTGGCATCCATTTCTTCCTCGTTCACATTCCGAACCTGTACCTCAAAACCGCAGTTCCGTCTACCCATTACAACGTCTTTTATGGCGCCTTTTACAGAGAGTCGAACCCATCGATCGCCGTCCCAATTAACCAGTTTGACGTCCATAAGGCGCTTTCGCGGTCGACCTGTGATAAATACATGAGTAATTAATTAATTTACGCGGCAGGCATGTGGTCTTCTATTAAAAATTACTCCCGTTACAGTGGTAAATATCTTTGCAAGGAATTTAATGTTAGGAGATACTTCGATCGACAGATAGAGCATATAGGAGTGACATGCTAAACATCTTTGATAAAACAAACCCCCAAACAAAGTCACTGTGATCATTATTCTATTGTGATATAAAATTGTTGATTTAAGGTAGTCATTACTTGCGTTTGATGCATGCTTGCTTGAAAACAATAAAAATAATGAATTGGCTATATTTCTCCCATCACCCTTCTTTTCTTTTCTCTCTATGAAAGATAATAAATGGAGTTTGGACCCATATGTCTTGAAGAAAGAAAGAAAATAAACCTACTTCTATTCTTCTGCCTTAATGGTTTGACGTATTGGTAAACACTGATAATGAATCTGGAAGTTGCATCATCGTTATTTACAACACCTTTGCAATCTGAAATAAAAACAGGGGCTTGAAAGGTCGAAAAGTTGATTAACATGGGAACCATACACAAGACCAGAGAAGTAAGGTCACGTACAAACGGAGATCCCTAACTTGGTATGCACGAAATTTCAGGAAAGCAAATAAAAGTGTGGACACAAAACGTCAGAAAAAGGAAAGCAATGCAATAGTAACAAGTAAGTAGTACATAATTTAAATTAGTTTTATCCCCCCCCCCCATAATTTTTGTAATATATTATTTTTGACAGATATTATCAATTTTAAAAAATCACAATAAAAGAAAAACAAATAATAAAAAAAATCGAAAACATTTTCCAAATTATCAAAGCTAACAAGCTAACAATATTTCCTGCTCTTATTTTTGAGGACACTTGTAATGCTATTCTTAAGTCAGTACGTTTTCATACGCCAGTGAAAGTAATTAAGAATTTATTTATTGATTTATCGATTGATTGATTTATTATTTATTATAGTGTCTAATATAATTGACAAGAGTGAACGGTTGTCCAAAAATTGGAAGGTACTCACTTTCCCGCCTTTTTATGTAAAGTTTGACATAGGAGCTGGTTATTGTTAGACCGGGTTCCTGGTTCATGGTTATATTAAAGAAGAGCTTCACAGAATTTGAAGCCGACTCAAACCATAGAGAACGGTCAATATACTGCGGCAACGAGTCTGCAGATGGCATGGCACCTGAAAGACAAAATACAAAGCACTCTGCAAATGTACGAAAATGACGTAACATCGTTTACAAGATCACATATACCTAGTTAAACCAAAAGATACGAAATGATTCAGCGAATAAATTGGTACAACTCTTTGAGTGTTTCTTACACGCATCTATTTTTCTGTCTATTCATCTATCTCTCTATCTCTCAGTTTGTCCGTTCGTTTATCTGCCTGTCTACTTGCTTTTGATTGTGTGTCCATGTGTTTGTTCTTCAACAAAACATTGATACATTGTTAGCATACTTTGTACTTATTTAATCGAGACAATAAACGTGCGAATAGCTATATAAATTTTTCTTTTAAAAAGTAATGATGGCTGTTGATACTACACCTAAATTCAATACAAGATCATAGAGAATTAATTCGTAACCTATCTACCTTTGAAAGTTCGTGTATACATCTTGCATAGTCTTATTTATTGGTATTGCAACATATTTAAACTTTTTATAAATATTTTCTTTTTTGACACATAATAATAACGATTATTCCTCAGCTTATGTACTGCCATCCTATATATCTGAGAAGCCATGGATTTTTAAAAAGTCACAGAAAGTTACAGCAATGACAACAGTTTTAAGAAGGATCTTGGAAATGCCTGTCTAAATACCCAACACATTAAAAACTAAGCAGGTCTCAAAAGCAAACCATCCTCAAAAATAAGCCACTGAACAACTTTTTTGTTTTGTTTGTATTTTGTGTACATACATATATATACATTGTGAGTTATGTTTTCATAAAGAGACAAAGATATTCAGAACTATAGATGAAAATCTCCTCGTAAAAGCTTATATTAATAAAATTAAAGTGAAAATATTCTTCATTAATGCTAAATTAAAGAGTATTATTTTTACAATTCGTTTAAGCTATCTTTGTATACACACCAGAAACCGTTCTTATAAGGAATCTACTGATATTTTGTATTTGAAAATACGTCCACCTCAACTATACGCCTTCTTCCAAAATAAACCCATATTGCCCAACCGCTGCTTATA